>PVKZ01006775.1:0-30441 GCA_004027375.1 Macroglossus sobrinus | reverse complement strand
TTTTTTCATCGTACTGTGAAGAGTTATTCAGTGAGTTCACATATGAGAGATTTCGACAACCCCAGAATGCTTCCCAACACAGCTGTCCTGTCATCCGTGTAAACCCGGCAGCACACTGGCCCTGCCTCCCATGGACAGTGACGGACACACGCTGAGCTGTCCTCAGGTAAGGAGGTGAATGTTTCCTAAAGTTTTCAGAAAACGAATTCAGTGCCCGGATACCTGGTGAGGATCGAGCTCAGTGTTGAAACGAGGGAGGTCCTTCTGCCCTCGTTGGGTTTTCCTTCCTCTGGGAAACACACATCTTTACACAAACACTTACACGAACGCACATTTGCATCACCCCACAGCTGTCATCCGTGCAAGGGGCAGAGTGTGCATGGGGGAGGAGGCTCCAGGATGAAGTCTCAGGGGGACAGGGCGGGGGAGCAGAGGGGCCTGCTCATGAGGCATGTCACGTGACATCTCAGTGTGCAAAGGGTGGCGAGTGAGTGATGCGGGCGTTGAAAAGGAGGAAAATCTTGGAAGACTTGCAGAGAAGGTAAGTTTGGGGAAACTGAAGGCACAGTGTGGCCAGGGACGGGGACAAGAATGAGGCAGGAGAACTCTACAGAAGTCACATCACGAAAGCGACACGGCCACAGAGAAGCCGGGGACCGCGGGCGAGCGGCACAGGAGGGCACAGACACCTCCGCAACCAGAGAGTGACCAGTCAGTTTTCACTTTAAGCACAGAGGGCCTCGTCACGGGCATCTGAGCTGACACCTTTTAATTTTATCTTTTAACCTAATTAAGATCGATTGAATCAATCTTTTAATCTTTGGCCTCTCTATGCAGAGTTTATTTCAGAAAGACAGAGGTAGGAATAGAGTGAGCCACGGGCGGGCCACTGCCTGGGGACTGTCGGGCAAAGTGACGTTTCTGAGTTCTGAGTCCTTAAGGCTTGTCTTTGGCCTCTGCTTTTGATGATTAGTTAGTATTGTAATCTCTTAAATCATATTACCCAACAAATATTAAACAAAAAATATATTTATGGAAAAACATTGAATGCCTGTGTTTTTTTTTTCAACAGGTTATTTTGATGAAATGTATATTGTTCTCAGAAAGCACAGGATTCAGAAAAGTTTTCCTTTTTGAGTCCTGAACTAATGCTGTTTGAAATAAAACCATTTTCTTGTCACGGTCTAAGATATTTCTGATCTTCTGTACCAATGAGGCTTATGTTCAATAAATTTCTCAGTTTCGGAAATGAATACTTGAGGTTTTTTTTCAAAAACCAGTGTCTATATATATGAATTGCCTTTCTGAAGCCTTTAATTTTCTCATTTCTATTCTGTTAATGAAAACCATCAGAAGTTTCATAACACTCAATTTGCAGACAGGACTTTCTACGATGTGTGTGTTATTCATTATTTTTAAATGCCAGATAAACAGGATTCAAATCATGGTACTCTTCAAAATTACACTGAGCAAATGGGATTGGGTCATTTATGTTAAAAATCTTTCTTTCCTTTCTGTTTTTTTTTTTCCCAATAAGACCACAAAGCTTCTAAATATTCTATTCCAAGATTATAATTAAAATAAAATAATATATTCCTTAGTTTTCAAGTCATTCTTCTCATCTGACACACACGCTATGCTTCACTCTTATTTTTCATTTTTTCTGAAATGACTTCTTCCCTCCTCCATCTTAAATTCAACATAATTTCCCTTTTAACCCTCCCCTGACCCCTACACAGAGAGCAACCTTATACTTTGTATCCTCAGAGTCCTTGTCACATGGGGGACAGGCAGGACATCCCAAAGTTCTGAGATTTTAATTTACATGTCCTAAATGCATTGTTTTTAAAATGCATTCCCTGACTCTTAAAGCAACGCATGGATTAGTAATTCTCACATAATTAAAAGTGTGATTCCGCTTTGATAAAGACATCAAGAACTCATGTTCCGGTAAGTATTGTGCTACGTGTCACAGTCCGGCCATCAGATACGCACATCTGAAGCCCCACGACTCACGGTGGCAGGGCAGATGACCGACACGAAATTAGCAGCCGCATTCGTGATTTAACAAACGTAGCTAGAGAGAAGTGCCACACACAGTTGACGGAGCTGGGGGATTTTAACCAGTAACACACGTACCATTGTGGGAACGTGTGTGCGATGAGGCATTTCAAGAGAGCAACAAAGACATTCATGAAGGTGAGGAACTCTCAGGACTGTGAGAGCACGGCTGTCCTTGAGCAAGGCCACGCCCAGAAGGCGTGAGATAGAGGGGACTGTCTTAGAATACGTGGTGCCCTCACCTGAGCACGTGGAGTTTAGAATTAAGTCTGGAGACTTAATTTTGCTTCTACCTGCTTAGTTAGCTCTTCATCAGGTATAGATTTTCCGAGACCAATTAGCCCTTTGTTTGAAAATCATCCCTTTTCTGTAACCAATGACATTGAAAAACATCACTAATAATTATCAACATATAGTCCATATATCAAGTACAAACTGGCTCTGTGATTTCAACAATGTCCTCCAAGTTATCATCTCCAGAACTTTGAAACCATGTCTCATATCCATTCCATATGTCATCCCTTAAAATATGTGCAGATATCTGTCTTGGTATGATAGGCAAAAAAGAACTTCAGTCATGTGTTCTTCACGAACATTACTTGATAAAAACCATCCCTTGCGAAGAGAGATTTGGCAGCAGCGGTATTTAGAGCAAATCAAAGCCAAGATACAACTACAAATAGATGAATGAGACAGAGACTCTGAAAGGGACACGGAATTGAGGCCATGAAGGACTGGGCGAGGACACTGATGGTGGAAAGAGAGAAAATGGATTAGGCACAGAATATTGATAAGACATGTTGGCTATTTTATTTCAGGAGTAAAGAAGAATTACAAGTCCAAATAATGTCAAAACGTTGGAGCAATCAGAAATGGAGGTTTGACGGACGTGTGGAAATTTAGAGTAGAGGAACACAGATATTCAAGTCAATTCCACTGATTTTCAGGCATCTGAATTCCTGGGATAGCCATGAGAGAGACAAATCCAGCATCTTAGATGTGGAAATCTTAGATACGATAAAGACCAAGAGGTTACAGAAAGAAAAGAGGACCTCACAGAGAGTTGAAGGTTTAGCACCGTGAGGATCTGGGGAGATGTGCGGTTTGCAAAGCAGATCAAGAAAAAGCTAGTTAGTGACTTTAGAGGAAAATGATACAGGTCGCCAACAAATATGCAGCGACCTCGTCAGAGAGCACACAAGTGCTCTTATTCAAACTTTTGGCACCACTGGTACTATTTCTCGACATCCTCACTGACAGCCGAATACCTCACAGAGCTTGTGAAAACGGCAGGGATGCCCCAGAGATTCAGGAGTAGAAGCGGTTACTCCAAGGGGTTGTTTACAAGTCACTAGGAAGGCAAAACTAACACACAAGCAATGAGTAGAAAGATTGATTGATTCATTCATTCATTAACTGCACGTAATGCAAGATATATGCGCCTTACTGTTCAATTCTATGCCTGAAACTTACTGGATTTCATGAACCAATGTCACCATAATACATTTATTAAAAAGATTAATTAAAAATGTATGTGGTGGTAGCCAACAAGGATATAAAAATATGCTAAACATCACTAATCGTTAGGGAAATGCCCATCAAAACTACAATGAGATGTCACCGCTCATCCATTCGAACGGCTACTCTCAAAATAAATGGGGAACAGCGAGTGTTGGGGAGGATGAGGAGCAAATGGTGGGGACGTAAAACAGTGCTGCTCCTAGGAAAACATCAAAAACGGAATGATAATAAGATCCAGGAATTTCGCTTTTGAGTATATAATCAGATAATCAATAGCAGAATCTCAGAGAGATGGATATCTGCACGCTCATGGTCACAGCGACGTGATTCTGCCAAGAGGCAGAGAACCCCAGTGTCCCTCCCCAGACAAATGAGTGAGCAAAATCTGTTCTGCCCTCACAGCAAAACTCATGCCCTATTGTTCATCTCTGACGAAGAAGAAAATTCTGGCACATACCACGAGATGCATAAGCCTTGAGGTCATGATGCTGAGTGAAATAAGCCAATGATAAGAAGACCAATACGATAGGGGTCCGCTTCTAGAAGGTATCTAGAGTAGTCGAATTAAGTGAAACAGACAGTAGAATAGTTTTTAACAGGAGATGGGGGAGAAAAAATGGACAGTTGTCACATATCGGACACAGAGTTTCAGTTTTTCAAGATGGAAAGTTCTGGATAAGCACGGTGGTGATGGACAGACAGCGTGCCTGGTCTTAGTGCCAGTGAAATGGATGCTTAAGATGGTTAAGACGGTAAACATGTTATATATACTTCACTGAAATAAAAAACCAAAAATGGCAGTGTAATAAAATAAATAAATCACAGGTGCAGGAAGATTAAAGAAAAAAACTGTGATGTTGCGTAAAAGTGCTAGTGAAAAAAAACAAAAACTAGAAGAACTAGAAAAAACCATCTGGAGAAAAAAGTCATGTGATAAATGCAAATTGAAAAAATTTGAATATTTAAATAAAACTGAGGGGCGGAGACTTTTTCAAGGTAAATTGCCATTCACAAAGACATACAGAGGGGATAGGATTATGGTTGGGGTGGTTTCATGAGGGACCCATGTCTGTTGGTGTATTTTCAACCTGAGTGTTCATATATGAGACCTTTAGTAATGTCTCTATTTAGATTTTTTATGACTGTCATTAAAGTCTTATAATCTTCTCAATACTGGTCTTGTAAATCTGTTACAAGATTTATTCCTAGTAATTTGTTTCATCGTCATTTTAAATTGCGCGTTTATAAATTACATCTTAAAAATGATTGCCGAACTACAGAATTATTGCGAGGTTGCTGAACGATTGTATTTCTAACAATCAGCATCGCATCTCTTGGATTTGTCATGTGGGCAATTATATCGTTTAAGAATAATAACAGTTGGGTTTATCTCTCTACAGTCCCGAAACTCTGCGTGTTTATATCTTATTGCCCAGAATGAAGTTCCGGGATAAGGTTGTTTGGAAAAGACGATGATGAAGGTCTTTTTTATTCTGATTCTAAGACAAGATCATGTTTTTCTACCATGAATAACGTTTCCTGCAGATTTTGGGTAGACACGCTCGCTTTTAGAGAGACGTTTTTAAGGCTGGCCTGACATAATTTATCACTTCAAGGAGGCTTCCTTCTATTCCTAGTTTGCCAACTGTTTTCAACACAGATGAGTGTACAGTTTCTCCAAACGCCTTCCTGCCTCTATGCGAATAATCACATGACGTTTGCACGCTTCTTTAATCTGTAAATGCGATGCATGGTACTAGCTGTCTGATATGAAACCTCCCCTGTATTTCTGGAACAAACTCCGTTTTGTCATGTCTTACGCCCCGCTGTATTTGATTCGTACATAATCCTGTTCTGATTTTTTTGCACTTCCTTCATAAATGATGATGCTCTGAGAGCTTCCTTTCTCATACCATCCACATCTATTTTGGTACCAAAGTTATCCTGACTTCACAAATTGACATTTCTCTTCTCCAATGACTGGGAAGCATTGGTGTAAAATTACAGTCATCTGCACCTTCAGCATTTGCTGGAATTTCCCTAGAAAACGATTTGGGTTTGGAGGTTCATTACTGAAACGATGTTTGACGTCCGCGTCCTTTACGTAAATGTTGAAGTGCCTGGCCCAGCCCGTCCTTAGTGACAAGACTGACAAATTCTGCATTAATTAATTTTAGAAGCTTGAGCTATTTTTGAAAGTTATGGTTTTCTGGAAATTTGCTCATTTTATTCGATTTTCAAATAAGTTAAAATAAATTTATTTTAGTATTCCCTAACTTGGATTTTATGTAAAATGGAGTATATCTGGAGGGAGGAAAATATATATATATATATAGGATATATATATATAGGATATATATATAGAGAGAATATATATAGGAGATATATATATATATATATATATATATCCTCTTCATATTGCAATAATATTTTAAATGATTGGTGGAAAATATTTTTATTTAATTAATCATAAAGATTTATTATGATTAAAGCAAAACAGCTTAAAGATTAGAGTAATGACAAAGCAAACACCAAGAGATAAGGATTCACAATTTAACACTATTAAAATATTTTTATATACATCTATGTTCCCAGAAAGTAGGCTACTTTGGGGTAGAAATGAGTTATCATCATTTTTTTCAAGTGTACTCTGAAAAGTGTTGATGATTTTCTAAATCAATTAAAAACACAAACGATAATTTACACGAAGCATTTCCATTATCTTATTGTTAATTCTTTTTGGAAGTGAATGGTTAAAGCGTATGACATTGCAATTGTCTTTAAAAGAGAACTTTTTCTTAAGTAAGCAGAAATATGTTAATTTAAGGCCAAAGTCCCTTATAAAACTAAGTTTTAAGATTCCCTCATTTTAGGTTACCAATTCAATTTGAATGAAAATGAACCAGCTACACAGAAGAAATAAGAAATCAGACTCAATCTATGAAATAGACACAATTTTTTAAATAAAAATAAACTTTTTTTTTCCAGTAAAACTCCCATTACTCTAAAACACTTCCCTTGATGAAGAGGAAACAAAATGACATTGTTTTTGTAACAACGTTTGTCATTTTAAAAAAATGCCCGGCACTTCAGGACCGTGCAGAGATCGCTTTGGCCACAGGGACAATAAGGAGAGTTGGCCATAATAATAATATGCCACACACTTGCACGCAACACAGTATTGACGATAAGGTGCGAATGCTCAAATCAGACAAACCCCCCTGGCGGCCCACTCAACCTGACCCCACCTCCCCTCACGACGTCACAGAGGTGCCAGGGACGCAAACCAAACACCTGCTTCTAGTGCCACACCCGATAAATGGCTGAAACGTTTACTAAACTTTAGGGTCACGTAAGAGTGTTCATAAACAATGGGCCTACATATAGTTTAACCTTAAAAAATGGCTCCAACAAGCACAAATAATAATAAAGACCCTCAATATTTGGGACGCATTTTAAAGGACATCGTCTCCCCCTCTGAGATAATTATGAATGCCTTCGCCTGATGTGCGTTTGACAAATGTCTACCTATCTGGCAGGAAGCCACCCTTTCCGTGGTTTCCGTTTCTCTGTCACTTGCTTCTACATCACCTGTTTCTACACCATTCGGCCTTGGTTCGTGTCACTCTGCATTTCACAGTCGTCCCCATTGGCCCAGAGCAAGGTCCGCTCTTTCTCGTGTCATTACTGATGATGACTTTTGGTCTCCGTCTCAAACTGTTCAAGGTTCGGTCTTGAAAGAACCGACTTCGTAAACCATATTTCTGTCACCTGAGCTATTTCTGCACTTCACTGCTCATTGCTCCAGCCAGACCAGTGCGGGCAGTGTGACTACCCTTCAGCTTCCTCTGGACGAAACGAGGAAAACTAGGAAAAAGTGCCTGTAAATACCAGTGAGTGATTTCTGGGGTTGGAAAACGTTTTATGAGCTTCTCTTACTTTCAGCATAAAGTGAGCACTTCTTGGCCGTGGTTACCTGAGGGTTACCTGAGACCCTCCCTCTATCATCAGTATTGCATACTGTTCCTTACAGCCCCTGGGATGGGGAGATATCACAGCCTCAGCCCTCATAGGCTGTTTATAATGATCAACGGAGTTAAGGACCCAGAGCGTGTCATGTACAATAAAATATTAGTGCCATTTTTATAGATTTAGAAGAGGGTCTTTTTCCCCAGACCTAAAATGGGCAGCTCCCTGAGACCCCAACAACCTTTAAACACCGTATACCCTAAAAGATGTCCATTAGATATAATTTACAGCAAACGTATGCACACAGCATATATTCTAATGGACAAGTAAATGCTGTAATAACATGTCCCTAATAGATTAGGATAGTCAGAATTTCATTAAATATGTCACACAAACTAATATCTAGTGATTCGCATATATACTTTCACTATGTTGGGAAAATATATAACTAAAATATAAATAAAAATATGTCAGCTTTGTGGAGTTTTTTTTCCCTATAAGATAAAATTAAGGTATCGAAGATAATGAAATAGAAGTTATAACAAATAGTCACAGGGAGGCAATAATCACTTATTTTCCAATCACGTTAATTAGCTAAGTCTTCTTGGAAACGAGTGTAAACCCTTAGTAAGAGCCGAGGACAGGGTAAGTCACACGCTGTAATGTACATATGTTCCCACATTTAACAATTATAAAATGGAACGATGTATCTTAGTGGGTCACACTTACTGCATTTCAATTACCTTAATTTAAGATAAAAATATATATATTTTAAAGGACAGCAAATAAGTTTACTTTGTCCTGAGTTACTGACATTCTATTTTTCTTCCACACTTTTAATGTAATTTTGGCATCTTAATTTTAAAAGATTCTGCCCTATGGGTTTGTATTGAGTTTATATTGTAAGATAGTCAATGTGGAAATTCTGGGCGAGGTTTGAATATGAGTTTCAAATCTCTCAGAAGCAAAACAAGGCAGAATAAATTCAAATGCATACTAATTGTGTAAATGTCAATTACTCAGAGAGTCCCATATTTCTCTTTGATATTTTATCTAATGTAAATGCGTTGTCTATATGTTAAAGAAACTACAGACTATCTACATAGCAACCGGTGCTTTTAATAACTCTGAGCGTTTGCAGTTAGGCGTGTTGGATGCAGGTCACAATGCTGTAACTGAGAAATGTGGTAACCGTGAAACGTGCACTGAGCCTTGATCCCTTGCTATATATACTACCAGACTCTCCAACCCCTCAGGCAAAAAGAGAGCGGCTTTCTAATCCATACGTTCATATTTATTTTTAAACTTTCCCACAAATAAGACTGGAATGACCATGAGTCCATAGGTATCTGTTAAGGTTTAAAAAAATTATAGTCACTAAAAGAAACATCCATTCCATCAGAACGGACAAAGAATATTGACTCGTGAGAAAGTGGCTGGATTCAGTTCTCAAGGTGTATTATTATTCTACAAGACAGCATGGTGGGAGGAAAGTCTTTCGTTGCCTGGTGAGTTTTGCCGAATCGTCTGCGGTCCTGTGTTTCGAACACGTATTTCTAAGTGGGGAAGTAAGTTGGTCTTGGAGACAGGACACGCCCCATCACCACGGAGCTGGCTCTAAGCACCATCCACAAACACTGAGTCACAAAGCATCTTTTTTTGGGAAAGCCTGTGTCATCAATATGACTGACAGATGAAAGCTTCATGATGAATACTAGTCTTTGAAATACAAAATGAATGTTTAATCATGAGCAATACTTGACCCCAATCCATGTATGGCGATGATTTACGAACTTTCATTGTGCCTTGAGAAAGCTTTGTCTTCATTTGTTGGAGACTGGTGACAAATAATTCTTAACTAGGCATCAGATTTAGTAAAGAGGAAATTGGTGATACTCACAGAAATACATAAAAGTATTCAGGATTAAATATGAATCTCATTTTTAAAAAGTTATCAGTGAACATCTTGGCATGAGGCTAAACGTGTCTACGTGTGTATCCGGAGATGAGTTTATTTGTTTACTACTCTCTGTGTCAGTTTTGAGTGATTTTCCCCAAAGCGTTGTATAGGAACGATCTGCATCAGGAAGAAGGATCCGGGATTTTTATGAAAATGTAAATTCCAGAACCCAACCCTGGGCTTAGAAAATGAGACACACAGAGACAGGGATGAAGGATTTCGATATTTAAACAACTCCCCTGCTGCCTCGAATGCACACAGAAGTCAGTGCCCACTCTCAGGATTGTGGTATAAATGAAATTTTATCCTTCCCACCCTTCCACCAAAAAGAACTGAGGCCTCAGGATTTTTTTTTCTTTCTGCAATTTTATAAACTTGTTTCTTCCACTTATTCTTCCGTTGACCAGTTCAAACGAATGTCAGTTAAGGACCTACCATTTGGCATCAACAATAAAACAAACAGAAAACACGTGACACGTCCCCTAAACTCAGGGAGCTCAGGGCTGAAGGAATTATTTTTAAACGCCACTTCCCAATGACAAGATGGTGTGCTAAGTGCTATAACAGAAGTGCCAATGACACATTTTAAATAAAGGAAGCTTGTTATTAAAACAGGTGATATTTCCCTTTGTAACTCTAAAGAGAACCACCGTTTTTTTTGGGGGGGGGAGGGAGGAGTTGTTTGTTTGTTTTCTGACTGAAACTGTCATTTTTAAGGTGAGCAGTCCATGCACCGTCTACACGTTGGACAGCTGACATCATCTGGTGATCTGAAGAATGATCTAGTTGGATCATTTTGCAAAACAAAATAGCTTATACAGCAAGACTAATTAATCCACCGTTGATTTTATTTGTATAAACTATCTTTTTAATAAATATTAAATATAAAATATCTTTTTAATAAATATTTTTATAAATATCTTTTTATTTTGAATTGTCATACATTTTAGGAGGAGGATACACTATATGACAAAATCCTGCCAAATGTGACATGAATGCATGAATGCATGTGAGCGTTCTTCATCAGCTGTGATGACCTATTCGAACACTACGAAAATAGGAACAGAAATAAGAGAGTAACGGAAATATTCATAATAATTGCTGTTCGAACTCTGGTCTTCTGCAGTTGACTTTAAGGAGAAAATTCTTATTTTCTCTTCCTTTTTGCTTTTGGAGTTGACAAGGCTGTGCAAAGTAGACAGTCACCTAGGGAATGCAGACAGCCTTGAGTTGGTGGTAATACCGAAAGTGTGTCGCCCTTCCATGGGTGTGGTGATGTATGTCTTTTGCAAACCCACAAGGAGACCCGCTCTGGCCGCGTCTACGCAGCTGCTGCATGCAGCGCATATGGCCGCCGTGCCCTCCAGGCTGGGCTTCAGGGGCGGCACCCTATCAGGGCACTGACACCCCGGAAAGTGGCAGCTGTGGCGCCTTGGGACCCCACCCCCCGGGAAGCAGGTGCTGGGCGCGTCTGGAGCTGCACAGGGTGAAACCTGCTGCTCGAAGGTGGTTCTGATGACGGCGGACGTTAGAGGGAACTGCTGAGTGCAATCTCCTACTAATCAGAATAGAAAGGGACCCCGACCCTTGTCACGCCACTGCCGGCCGCGTTTTCCGGGACAGCCGGCTCTGTCACGTACCCCGGGGTGACACACAACCTGGGTGGGACTCTGGCCACTTGGGACAGAGCGGTCCGGTCATCCATCTGCCCGAATAAAGCTAAACCCTTCCTCCCGCGTGGTCAGTAAGATGCTCGCCTCTTCTCTTCGCTGAGTTGTTGGATACCCTGCACAGCCGTCACTCACCTCCAGTAAATCCACTTGTTCTTTTAAAGGGGCAGACCCGCCTATATGCTCGGGGGCAAATACAATTTAGAGACAATGATCATATCTCAGGACGGCCCCTATACGTTTATAGCTGAAGGTAATTACATTTAAAACATATAGTGGTGTACCCCAAGCTATGATGGCATCGAGTAAGTAGATACACTAAGTTAAAGAATAAACGCAGACAGTGAAGCGATGAAAGCGAGACCCGAATGAGGCACACTGCTGGAGTTTACCGCCGCTTCCCCGCCGTGCGGTGGGCCTCACGCCGCAGCCAGCACCGGGGACAGCGGGGGCCTGGCGGGGATGCAGGCCGCGCTTTCCCTGCACACCTCCTCGGCACCTGCTCCCTGGCTCCTGCCCAGGTGAGGCGGCAGGCAGCGGGGATCCGTGGTCCTCCCGCCATGGAGGGTGGCGGTCCCCACCCAGCACGGCTCACCTCAGTCCACCTGCTGCATTCACTGAGGGAGGGGTGGGTGGATGGGGAGCCTCGTGGTGTGGGCTCCTGCTCCTCCCGCCTCTCCACCCCCAAAGCAGAACCCCGGCCCAGCCAGGAATTTGGGGAAACACGCAACAGGGAAAGAAGTTCCCATCATCCCCGAAAGAAACCTAATTGAATGAAGGACCCTGGCCACACATGCGGGAAAGATGAATTGGAAAATGGAATAACGAAGAACAACGCGAATGAATGAAAAGCTGGCGATTCGGTAAACACGCCCTTCCCGGGGAACTCGGGAAGACGCTCGGCGACAAACCCGGAGATGAGCAGGACGCTCCACCCTCAGGCGCCCCTACTGCGTTGCCCGCAGGAATCCTGGGGGGGTGTCAGGCTTGCCATTCTCACCCCAAACCCCATCCAAGGGACCCCAACGATTCCTAAATCTGGAAAAACGCGTTGGAAGCAGAGGGTCAATGGGGCAGTTCACGAAAACTCGGTGTCCTGAGAGCAACGATTCGCAAGTCCACAATGGCCACGGTCTCCAGAAATCTCACGAAAACAGACACCTTCTGCCATTTTCCTGAGCTGCTCCCATCATGTCAGGGAAGAAACATTATCAGCTGGCGACAACGACCTTTTCTCAGCTTTTACAGTGTTCGATGTGAGAAGTTGGCCGTGACGTTGGTGTCTTTGTAAAAGATTTTTTTAATCTTGTAAAAGACCCTCCCGTGAAGGAAAAGCCGCAGTGAACAGAGGAATCGTGCATGGGCGTCGAGAGGTACAATGAACGAAACCACCAGAAAAGTAACTGTTTTTTTTTCAGGGTTTTTTTTTTATGGCCTGATCATGCCTGCTTTTCCCTCCCCATTCTGTGAGGCTGCGTGTGACGCTTAGAAGCAGACTGAGCGGGACACACACGTGCTAAGCAACTGAAAGATACGTGCGTGCCACCGGCCGCCCTCCACACTCGGGGGTGTGAACCGGTGGGCACACTCTGTAAGGAGCATCTCGGCCGTGGACTCGAAGCCCCCTCCTGCTTCCCTCCTCTGACTAAGATGTTATTTTTTCCCACAACGGTGTGATGTCCACAGATGGTGCAAATCACGACGCTGGAGAGAAAGACGATGCAGCTCTCGTCTGATATCACAGAGCTGTGGGGGCCGGATGCTTCTTACTCCATGACATGGATCTTTGCGATTCTATGAGGTCTTGAGTTTACAAAAAAGATCAATGTGTTTAAAAAAACAAAGTCTCCTTGTGGTCAGCAGGGTTTGATGTATTCTGTTTCTTCTATCGAGCTCTCTGTGTTGTCCATAAATTGTCAATATATTCAACACGAGATTTGAAAACCCAGTCGCACAGAAGTCCACCTATTGGATGCATCGATACTAACGTTTTAATTTTTAAAAACATTGCCCACTGCCACTAGCAATGGAAAGGGGACCACTGGTTTGTCCTTGTCCATCTGTGTCAAACCACAATGAATGACCAACAAACTTTTTTAAAAAGAGGTGACTCTGTACTAAAACGATGCGAAGGTTAGAAGCATTCGAGGAGGAAAATGCAGGAGATATTAACGATGCCGAGTCTTTCGAACCGAGCACACCATAGCCAGAAATATTCCCATAGTTAATTTATAAACTCCTGCGATGAATAGAAATTCTGACAGCTTCTTGAGAGAGAGGCAGTGTGCTCAGCTCGGCGGCAGCAATAATAAGCCATCCCGCGACGGGATCTGTGTGAATCAGTCTTTCTTGTTTTGTGAGTTGCCATGGAGGTTTTTAAAGAAGAATAGACCTAATTAGATTTAGTGACTCAATAAATAAATGAAACTTTTTAGAAGCCCTCAGTAATTACCCCCTGTTTTAAAACCAGAAGTGAAAAAAAAAAAAGCAGAGCTTTCCTGTAAAAAATGCATCCCGTGCTCTTGACAAGTACCTGAAAAATGCATGTCCTTTCGTCGAAGAAAGGAGATAATTTATTGACTCCTCCTTCATTCGATAAAGAGTGAAGAATATTTTTAGAAAAAAAAAAGAGGAAGAGCTGTACTTTGCTTCCTTGGGTCTTTGTGAGAATTACGAAATTAAAAAGGAGGAAGTTGTGAAATCTCAAGTGGATGTTTTTGTTGGAACTACCAAGCTATGTTATCCAGCCTATATCCCTTCGAAGGGACAATCTTATGTCGAGAAGAGCTTGGGCTGTGCTCAAGTTTTGCAAGTGGCTTTGGTTTCTATGACAGCATTTCCAAATACGTTCTGTCCTCAAACAAGGGCTGTTATATATTTTTAAAGAAGGACTCCGAGGCCATACATTCATCAAAGCTAAGTGAAACTGTAATTAGTTGTTTATTGCAGGCCTTCTCAGAGCCTTGTCAGTCAACATGTACAAGGAGGTGATGGCCTCAGGATATACTGTGCGTTCTATCTTCAAAAATATCCAGAATGGGACCAACTGTCACCTTCTCCATTGAGACCACGCTGGTCTAAACTATTATTGCCACTCACCTATCTAACTGCCATCGGCCCCCATAGGCCTTCCTCGTTTTCCTTGTCTCCTGAGATGACAATCTCGTCTCAACACCACGGACATCTTGTCTACCTTCTCCAAAACCCTCCAGCAGCTTCTGATTTCACTAAATGTCAGAATCCTAACTACAGCTCACACCGGACATCAGCAGGTGGCATTTGTTTGGCATCCACTTCTATCTGAGATCCTTTTTCTCCAGATCTCCGCGGTGCTAAATACGTAACCCATTAAGTCTGATTTACACAGCTGCCCAAAGAGATGGCCTGCCTCGTGAAAACTGCAGACATCTTCCCCTTATCCTGCTCTGTATTTTCCTTAAAAAACAAAGCAAAACAAAACAAAAAAAATGAAACACTTCTTATCCTCTAAAATACAGAAACACACGTGTCATGTGACTGGCTTCTGGGCTCTGTCCCTGACTGGAACTCAAGCTCAAGAAGACAGATGTCCCCAACCCACTCACCCAGAACAGCACCTAGACACACTGCAACTAAAAATAGTTGCCAAATAATAAGTACGTTTTAGGAGGGGTACGTCGTATCCATATTTCTGAAATGTATTAGGTCCCCAAAACTTTTTTGATGTTTTTTGTAAAGATCACGTGTCAGGAAATTGTCATCTCGGGCACTCAGAGAATGGAGTGGAAAGAAGCTAAGAGTGAGCACCCCAACGGGGTGGATCAGTGTGCATGGGACATCGATTTGATTTTTTCCATGTCCCTAATTTTCAGACAGATGCGTTTAATGTTCTGGCATTTTACTTGAAACCGAATAAAGAGATCTCCCTTTGAAAATATAAATGTGAGGGAACTGGCAGGCTGTCTCACTCACTTTTTCTTTACCACCATCGAAAGCTACTTTTGAGGGACACGTGCTCGGGGAAAATCGTCACCAAGTACCAATCTAAGCTGAACTTCCCATTTGCAATTCTTTGAAAGACAAGACAGAGTTGAGTTAAATATTCGTATGTTAGAGGATAGCCTGCAATCTTCGTAAGAATTATCTCAAACCCTGTAAACACACACATACACACAAGCCATCGACTGGATCTGTTCATGACTCTCCTTAAAGTTAAACGATATGGTTCTTCATTTGTCTCAAAGAACAGACGCTTTTCGTGTATGAGAACGGATGGGCATCCATTACAAATGGCGACATTCTCTTATCGAATCAATATGCTTACATTGACCTATAAGTTAAATAATAATAAAAGCTTTTTAAAAAAGATACCTCCAATCCTCAAATACGACTATCGAAAATGCATTTGTCTGTTTCTTCTGTTTTAACTACACCATCTTAGATAACGTTCGTTGCCTACCTTATGAACCACTTTCCGACACGACAGATGAGCGTGTAACTAGCTGTCTCCCAGAAGTGCGCCCCACTTCCCCAAAACAGTAACTACGCTTTCTGCTAAAAACAAATCCAACGTTTGCTTTCTTATGGCTGAGAGCTAGGGGGTGTAACGATAGTATGATTACTTTCTCATCCTGTACGAATTTGTGATTTATTGAATGAACACACATCTCCCTTTTGGAGCCCGTGCTCTTCTCTGTACCTTGTGAGTTTTCCCTAATGTCCTGTAGCTCTGTGCAGTCGTCAAGACATCCACGTCTGTGTCATCAAGCCCCTCCGGAGACTGCTCAGTCCCCCTGCCTGCAGCAGACGTCACTCGGTGGCCTGGGGAAAGCTTGGCAGTGTCCGGACTGGTGGCTCTGTCCACACTCTGTCCCGCGTGGAGTGACACCCTCTCCCAAGCTCTTGAAACATCCTCTTCTAGTTCATGGCTGCAGCGCAGGGGGCCATGTCCTGCAGTGACTGTTCATCCAGCCCATACGCGTTTCTGTGGCTAGTTGGGAAGTCACGGCCTCATCACATTTCTAAGTCACCGCCACTGCCATGTAGGACAGCCACTCCCAGTGAGAAAGTCAGTGCCCTTCTTGTATCTGCCTATTTTTTTCTTAGACTCGTATATTTTGCTTCGTTTGTTGTTGTTGAAATTCTATAACAGTGCGGTTCTATTGGGCTGGGATGTGGTAATTTGTCACTTACTGGTAATTTGTCACTTAGTGCTAAGATCTCTTTTGTATTATTTATTCCATGCATACAGTTGGTCTAATAGCCTGTCATTTCCTATTGTGAATGTCTTGATTTTATTTTAAATTTTCCCTATCTTTTTCACCATCTGGGGGTTTCTTTGATTTTGGCTGTTGTTGTTTTTGTTTTCTAGTCTACGGATTGCTTTACTCGGCTACAAAATCACTAATTGTCGGTAGCGGTTTCTTATCCTAACCACCCGTGCTTATGGCATCCAGCTCTTGCTTCTTGCACACGAGAGTTCTCCTTTCTCCCGAGACTGAGAATCATGGTGGAAGTTTTCTTCTGCTTACTCCATGATATCTGTTTTCTCCTTCATGCTTTTTGTTTGTTTGTTTTTGTTGTTGTTTGTTTGTTTGTTTGTTTTTGTCTTTTGAGCTGGAAGCTTTGCCAATATTCAGGGAAAGACACACAATATAAACGTGAAGCTGGTCTTCAGCTTCCTGAGGGCACAGACGGGGTTCTGATCTCACTGATGGGCGCTGCTGGCGAAGCCCCCCTCCACGTGCCAGTCTCCCCAACTCATTCCAGTTTGTTCAGAGAAGGATGCTCGCCTCTCCTGCATGGGACTGGGAGGACGATGGCAGCGGGGAAAGGATGAGAGTGGGGTCCAGGGGGCGCATCTAAGTCTGGCTGCCCATACCGGGCTCGTGTCCCAAATGCAGAGGCACTGTCACTTAATTCCTCTGGAAAACAGGCCTTCACATTGCAGGGATGGGGGGCAGGGTGAGGGAGGGGTGTCAGGCAGGGCACGCAGGATGCAGGGGAGACCCGAGTCTTGGCCACGCATGCGCAGACTCCCGGCGCCTCTGCACTGGGCCTGGGACAGCGCCCGCCCCAGCTCCTGGGCCCCCCCGCAAGCCTCACAGGGCTGTGGGCTCCCTCCCGTAATGTCCCCTCCTGTAGGAACTTCACTGCTCTCCACATGCCTGGCTTTTAAATCCGCTGCGATTGCTTCGTTCACTTTCTACCTTCCAGAAACGTATCTACCCCCGTTCGCTGCTTCTATTTGTACTTGTGAATTTATATATTTATTATTTTGATCATTTATTTGCCATAATTTAGCGGTCTCGAGTGAGCGTTAACACGTACGATGTGTGGCTTGTGTTGAAATGGCTCTGTGTAGCCAGAAGCATAGAAAAAGCAACTCTTTAACCATGTAATTTTAACACTGAATTAAATTGTCTCTTGGTCAGTTAAAAAAAAAAATAACGTGATTTCCATGGTACTCTGCAAATAATATGAAATGTGATGATCAAATTTTCCACTAATTACGGGAGTGGCCCCAGAGTGGGACCTTTCTAATCAGATTATAGAAATATCTCCACTTTCCAATCCTTATTACATGCCTCCTCGTCTAAACTTTCCAGAGTGAGAAGGATGAGTTCACGCTGAATGATCTATAATTTATAGCTTGCCAAGTCTTGGACGGCGTACGTAAAGAACATAAGATGTATTATCGTCTTGACAGGTGGATATGACAACACGTTTCTTGGTTTCTGGGTTATTTTGTTCTGCTCCTTTCTCAGTGGCAGCGTCTTCTCTTCATCGTCTCATTATTTCCCAAGATTTGGGGGCCGAGAAGCAGACGCGAGAGAGACAACGAAACCCAGAGCCGAGTTAATCAACGGGCGCAAGTGGCTGAGCACAGAGACGTGTGTGTCACCCACGCAGCTGCTCTAGGGGCTGTAGGAATCCACTGGGAAGATGTCTTTCTGAGGCTCTTTAAAATCTTCCCGGAGACCCACCCCCCATTCTCTGCGTTCCAGAAGTTCCCACGTGGCCCCAAAGCCAAAGTAAATAATGAAAACATATTTGTCTTTCCACCAGATAAAACTTAATCTACTCCACGAAGCAGTTCTGCATTGACCCAACACCCGATAGGTACCCACCAGGGCCGTGGGTCGAGTGCCCTGTGCTGGGACTTGACTGAGCTTTGCTGTCATGGAGGTGGGGGCAGGGATGGGGACAGGGGTGGGGGCCCGGACCGTCAGCACCCCGAGCCCTGACCACGTCATGCTACGCGCTGTCTCCTAACTCATGCTGGATCATTTCTTAACCTTAAAAACCATCCTCCACGATACGCATCTTCTTTTACTTCGAAAAGAGTTCAATGTATGGCAATGGCCTCAGAAGTCTCCTTTGTAGCAAAATAGATAATAACGTGACTGCACATTCCCGTTCTGGGGGTGCCAGCAAACATGTGGAAATGACACAGCAAATCATGGGTAACAAATCCGACTTAGAAAAAAAAAAATAGAAGGGGTCTTTGAAATAAAGATTTCAAAATTATTTCAAGATCAATGAAGCTACTACGGATAAATATTAGCTAACATTTACCGAGCGCCTGCCGCGTGTCATAGTTACGCGTTTTACACACTTCAATCAAAGCCAAATCTGTCTATTTAAAGCAATTCAAACATAACCCATCTAACTAATCGTTGTGGTTATTCACCCAATTGATTTATTTTGGCAAACATATAGATAAGTTGTTTCAGTGGGGAAAAGAAAAAACAGAGCATTTAGTCACAAGAATGGCTGTATCTGCTTCCCCACACGTGTGGCCCTGCCAAGCCATTTAATTTACTTGAGGCTCAGTTCGTTTTTCATTTATAAATGAGAGATTTGGGTTTCCCCCTAGAGTTTACTGAAATTCCCTTTCTGTATCGGTATAAATGGGACGAAAACACACACTCTAACTTCTCCCTTAAGGTTTTCTGGACACTTAAATACCATAATAGAGAAGTAAGTGCACTTTTTAATATTTATAGTGAAATACAAATGGTTATTTAAGAAGAAAACATACACCGAAATCTAAATCTATTTTTTTTGAGCTTTCGTAAGCATTTAGGAAAAACTAAATGCATTGTCCCATGTACTAGAGGACAAACATGTAGGAACTGAAGGTGTACGTTTGCAGACAGGAGATATTGAGGCGGAGCCCACGTCCGGTCTGAGAGCGATCAGACGCCGCTGTGGCCATAGCTCACTGTGGTCACGGGCGGGATGCAAAGCAGATGGACAAATGCTGCCATCACATGAGTCTTTGCAGATGAACAGCGGCTCTGACCAGAACTGGAATTATCTCCTTGACTTTGGACCAAGTTCACCGCCTACACCAAGGACAATTTTAGGAGCTGTCATTTCCAGACCCCGAGGGGACATTCCCAAGGCTCTCCCGGGGGGCCGGGCATCTGAAACCCCTCATCTTGGTGCTTCCCTGAGAACTCCTGGCATGCGAGTAGCACAGTGACATGTCAGACCCATGTGTGATGGAAAGCTGTAGTCTTATACTCCAAAAGAGGGGGGAAAGCAAATATATCCTTAGCAAAAATGTACAGTTGTGTTCCACACACTAGCCTTCTAACGTATTTGGGAAAACAAAAACCAAAACACACACACACACACACACACAAACAGAACTATAGAATTGGGTTTACTATGTGCCTCTATTAAAAATAATGCAGATATCCTTAAACTGTGAAAATCCAAAGAACTTACCTACACTGAAAACATACACCTCAAATTATGGAAGTCGATTAGATAAGAGCATTTTCCCCTTATTCTCAAGTAGTTAAAAAAAAAAAGTCGAGTGACTGGAGCCCTGGCAACCTGCGTCGCAAAATCCTCTGAGCATTTGCTGCCACCTTTGCAGATTGATAGTTTAGTTCGTGATCGCTGATGTTATTGCACGAACCGAAATGGACCAGACGTCACCGTTTTCTCCGAGGGAGAAAGGCTAATTTAATTAGTCATTGATTGGAAATCGTTGAACAGATAAACCTGTCTTCCAAAACACTTTGGAAATCAATCAGACGAAGAGTACTCGTGTTCAGAGAACGATTTGGAAGGTTAAGAGCTCTTACTTGTCATTTGTTTGCAAAGAGAGAGCGGAGAAGTAAGAGAATCAAAACTAAAATGTAGTTAGATTATGGTTATCAGTTCTTCTCTTTTCTTGAGTCTTTTTGATCATCTTGAAATTTTCCTCCGCAGAACAATGAGTCTCAGGATCGTTCAGCCATGCTGAAAGGCCACAATAATGATTTCCATTCTGAGAAAGACAGTGTGGCGATAACACATAGTGATAAATAGTTTCTACCAAAATTTTATGATCTTATTCCTGGTTGTATGCTTAAATCATGTCAGGGAGATATACTAGGTGCTTTACAGACGATCTCTGATGAAATTAGGATTTCATCATGTACCTAAATCTTAAGACAATGCTTTTCCCCACAGCAATTTGAAAATTCCTATGAAAGATGTCTAATGTTGACAGAGCTTAACAGGTAACGGTGCCTTTACTTCAGATCTAAAGTCAGGCCTGGAAGAATTATTTTACCCTCCAGTTTCAATGAGCACGAATCTTGGATAATTCTTCTGCTCGAATATTAATAAGGTTGTGTGCATTTCGTTCAGGTAACATGAGTGCGTCCACCATGAGACGTCTCTGGCCATCACGGGATTCGCGTCACTAAAGAGGTGTCAGGGTTAGATGAGGAGGTGGTGGAATGAAGCATAAACGGGAGAGCCGGCTCTGGAAATCACAGCATCACACCCCCAAAGACTCACACACGCCTGCAGGAATGTACGGCAGAGGTAATAATAGCAGAACATTCTAAACTTTCCAAAATAACGGAAAATGATGCATCTCTCTTACATAAAGATGACAGGGAGATAGAACTGGCCAGAGCTTCCGAACCGCGTCGTTTCGTGTAATTGAATCTGACAAATCAACCAACCCAGCCAAATTAGAGTTCTTAGGTGAGCTGGGAAATATAATCTCTTTCAGGACGAATTTCTATTCGAATATGAAAAAGGAGAGGTGATGCTTACAAAGCAAAAAAAAAAAATACAAATGCCACCTTTCTCTAATAAGATTCTATCAATGCAAAAGTTTGTACTGTATAGAATGGGATATAAAGGTAAGCAAAATTTAAAAATTAACATTCTCACGAACTCCTATACAACGATTCATAGGAAGGTGGCCCAAATTAACTCAATTCCCTACAATGAGGATAAATGATTTACTGTGCCTTTCATTTTTTTTTCTCAGTAAGGCCATTTTCAACACTCTATTCTTTCTTGCTGAAAGCTTCTCCCCTGCCCATTCATCTCCGACGTGAGAGCTCGTCAAAAGCTCGGGAGTAAACATCACGTCATTCACCCACGCGTGTCTGAGGTTGCAGAAGGCTGGTGAGGGCGCCACCTGCCTGGCCCCGGGCAGCCCCTCCTCCATCAAACACCCCCTCTTCTGATCTCAACAACTGGGCCCTGTACCAGCGACCCCCCTCTCCTGGCGTCCACGCTCACCCAGCCCAGGTGCACCAGACCGGTGTTGGCCTGTTTCCATAACAACCCGGACCATCTCTCCCCCCGCCTGTAAGCACCAGGCAGCTCGTCCTTCCCCCCATCTCCCAGGGGGCAGGACAATCCCGCATCGCTTCCGGATGCCACAGCCCGGGCCCCTCTGAAACGCCCCCAGCCCCGTGGCTGCCCGGCACGGCCCAACGCCTTCCATTCTCTTTGCCCATCCACGGATTCTCACACCTCCGTGCATTTTCACGTACGGGTTTTTTGAAACCAAGAATATAAAACCATTATTCATTCTTCAGCGTTCGTCCCAAATACCTCCACGTTTGTGAAGCTTTGTCCAGCTCTTTGACCGGCTAGCTCCCCGATGTCCACGTCACAAGTCACTTGGCACAGTCCCTAACGCAACCGGTACGGTGGGCTCTCCAGTCACCTCCGTGCCAAAGACGCACAAAAACACCTCATGATTCCCCAAAAGTCAGTGTTCCATACGAGATGTTGAGGGATTTCCATTTTGTAGTGAATAACATCTGACATAAGCAATGACTAAATATAGAATGTCTTCATATAATGTCTTCCCTCTCCACGGCACCCCAAATGAGAGGAGATGAGGGTTCTCACCTGAGACCCAACGGGTCAGGTTAGCATACACCATACTTGGGAGCCAGTTGAAAAAAAACCTCTTCCTTCCTTCCTTCCTTCCTTCCTTCCTTCCTTCCTTCCTTCCTTCCCTTCCCTTCCTTCCTTCCTTCCTTCCTTCCTTCCTTCCTTCCTTCCTTTCTTCCTTCTTTCTCTTTCTCTCTCTCTCTCTTCTTCTTTTTCTTTCTTTCTTTCCTTTCTTTCTTTCTTCCTCTCTCTCTCTTTCTTTTCCTTCCTTCCTTCCTTTCTTCCTTCCTTCCTTCCTTCCTTCTTTCCTTTTTTTCTGCTATCTATCATCTGTCTGTCTATCTATTCAATCTATAATTTATTTTGCAATCATCTATTTACAATCTATTATCTATCTTCTACCTATTATCTATCATCTATCTATAATCTATATATCATCTATCTATCTATCTATCTATCTATCTATCTATCTATCTATCTATCATCTATCATTGATGATCTACCTATCTACCTCTCTACCCAAGCAGTGAGAAAGCAAACCTCTAGGAAATAATGCCTCTCTTTATCTCAAAACAGCCCAGCTCACCTTTCATCTCAAACAGCCCGGGTGTACTGAATTCTTCCCAGCAGCGTGCCCTCAGACACACCTGCCAGTCTGAACCCGGCGACGGCCGCTGTGCCCGCCACGCGGGCATCCGTCGGGGGGAGACTCCGGCCTCAGCGGTACCCTCGCTTTCCCAGGCCGCGGACCTACGCTACACGACGATCTCAGTTTCCGAGTGGAGCAGAAGAAAGGGCATCTTCCATCTCGAGTTCTAACATGGTTTAGTTTAAAAGTCTCTCTGAGACAGCGGTCAGTTCCGTCTCTCGGGCGACCAGGGTGTCTGCCGTGTCACGGCCAACAGCGAGCGGCCTGAAACAGCCGCCCGAGTGCAGCTGTTATTGTTTAAATTACCCTGTGGCCAGAACGGAATTGAAATATGCAACCTCTGCATATTTTCGGTATGTACCATGTCTTACATGGCGCGTGCATTACTTCTTCGTGACCTAAAAGTCTAAAGGCAATTGAATACTCAGAGATAGTATTTAAAAATGACAGGGTTGTCCGGGTCCACAGACATTAACATAAAACATCATCGCATGTGAAAATGCCATGAGCATCGAGGAGGAAACACCCCCCTTTGCTGTGTGAAGCATCGCGCATTGAGACAGCGGGCCTCAGACCCGAATGGTACCCGCGGTTCTGCTCTCCGTTCACTTTGTAAACCGAGCCTGTGCTGCATCGCGTGAGCCCCAGAGCCCTGGTCTGTGAGATGGGGAGATGCAGACCTTGCCAGAGACTGAGCTCTGAAGCGCCAGGAGCAGAAGATGCGAAAAAGAAATCCCCGTCCCAGCCTCGCTGTGCTAGCATGGTTTCTGCCTTCGTCGACTTTCAAAGCATAATAATTCTCGAAAGATGCTCCATATAAAGAAAATGGATAAAATCCTTGTGGTCACGACAACCTATCTCCCGTGGAATTAGAAAGACCTTTCCAAATCTCTAAGGTTTATCCTGACAACTCCGGGCAACGCGCAAGGTAAACGATACACAGTAATGAATTTGATTTGTCACCAGTAATCACGCTGGTGCATCAACTAGAAAGCTCGTGTGACTACGCCATTTCAACGGATCCTTTAAAAGACTGAACTAAGGTGTCGTGAAGAGCCTGGCAAATGCCATTTCAAGTCACATGGTCGACTCTGGAGCAAAGCAAATACCATGCTATGGGTTTTATAAATCCAAAAAGAGTCTTTATTTCCAACTCTAGAACCTCAGAAAAAGAGGTAGCATCCTAGTTCCAATATCAAAAATAGAGCAACGTACATTGTATAAGCTCGTGTCGATATAGTACCTACCAAGGGAAGTGACGCGTGCACCTTTGTGTAGCAGAGGGTGGGTCTGCTCCACCATTGCGTGCGCACCTGTGACATCTGTAAGTTCAAACAGGGCACCAGAACTGTATCTGTGGAGACTTGGAGCGCAGCAGCTGGGCGAGTCTGCATGGGAAGTGACGGAGACCTCCGCTCTGTCCTCACCTCGTTCTTTACTACACACCTGTGGCTTTTCTCTGGATTCTATTTCTTTCATGCACCAGATGAAGACTTCCAACAAACGGAAACTTACGTTCTCGTCCAGTTCTTATAATCCATAGTTTTTGAAGTCAAAAAACCAAGAATATGGCGACATAAACATGGCACCTTTGAAAAATGAGATTCAATGCTATCGAGTGCCTACAATACACATTTAAAATGCAGTTACAAATAATGTGTACATAAATCTCTTAAAATGGTTCCAATATGGAGACCTCCACGTTCATTCTCGATCGTGAATTAATTCTGATCGTACAAAAGGGCCCATCTCGGCAACCCCATGGTAAAACAGACACCACCTCAGGAGGCATGATTAGAAGGCACTCTTCTCTCTAACACTCTAATAATTTGGATTTCCATAATCCCGGTCTTTTGGCATGAACGCCGGCGCACAGGTGCTGGTTGCCATAATTATTACGAAACTCAAGAAGGAAAGGAAGGATGATTTATTTTTATCTGACATAATTTCTTGCGTTTTCAGTCAGAAATCTGCTTAGCAGGAGGCTATGTTTATCACACGCTCAAGACTATAATTTCTCATCGCAAAGGCAAGCATAAAATGCATCGTGTTACTTTTATTCCCTTGCACATCTACGGCTGAAGAATATTTTTGAAAAATGTATTTTCTATTATTACGCTCTTTGTACACATACTATCCATTTTTGTAAGCTGTCTTTCCTCTAAGATTCCTATAATCACCATTATTATAAATGAAAACACAGAATTCAAAGGTAAGTTGACTGTCCAAATGATTTCTATGAGAAAAAGAAGCTTTAACCTCTTGTTTACGCAGATATACTAGTAGGTGATTACTTATAACATATTTTCCATAAAGGCAATTCAGTGGAAGCAGACTTCATGCATTTTAGGTTTAATTCATAGCTATCGGTGATCAGCATTTATCCCAAGAGCAGTAGCTAACGACTTTACAAAGTCTTAAGGGACTTGGGTAAAAATTGTGAGGGGAAAAAAAAAAAGCTAAAGCAAGAAGGATAAGAAATATAAAATCCGTTTCCAGATCATATCAACATCTGCTGCTCCCGCAGGCAGAAATAAGTCCACACACGCTGCAGGCATAGGAATGGGGATTTAGGGGGAGCATATAAAGAGATACATACAGACCACCCCCGGAATAGGACCCTATATGAAAGTCAAAGAGAAATCGCTGACTGTCTCTCAAAGAACCTGAATCAAGAAGCTCTACATGAGGCAGGAAATTTTGCTCCTGGATTTGCGCGACCACAAACACATTCTCTAGTTATCGACATTACAAGCACCGCAACGTCGGGAGCTATATAGATGTGTCTCGTTAATTAGCCTCTCTCTCCTGAATATTTTCCCCCAACATCTGGAACAAAAATGAAATTCTAGGGGTGCTCGTTCAGTGGATGAAGGGACTGACATCTATTTTCGAAGCGTACTCTTATAAATATTGCATGGTTAATTCGGCAGTTTAGCTGTCATTTTTTAAAAAATTAAAAAATCCTTTGGATTTTCTTTGGGATGTGATTTCATTGTTCCATAATTTACATCCTTTCACAGATGTCATAAAGAAGGCAAAGGGGTGCACGCGACCTAAATTATTCAGCAAACTCGGGCAGTCAAAGGGAGCTCATGCTATCCCGTGTTTATTGAGCGTAATAGCATCCTGAGAAATATGCATTTTTTTCTGAAGAGCCATTATCTCACAGCACACTTGAAAATTTTTTCAGCACTTTTTTCATGACTCTGGACATGTTATGGAGAAAAATTCTCCTTTTCGGAAATGAACGCATCCGAGAGCAGGCATTTTGCCTCATTTGCTTTCGATCCATTGCGACTCCCCGCCCAGGACTTGGCTTCTAGGTGACGCTCGACACAGTGAATTGAATCGATATGTGAATTAATTTCAACAGGGCAGGTGAAATTCACTTGTCGTGAATATATGACCTGCTTGCAATAAAGCGTTTATCTTCCCCGTTTGGATTCTAGAATTCTCTCTAGCACTTGAACGATGAGTGTCACTTTAAAACACTTAGACATAGGGGTGACTTCTGCTGAAACGGGGAGCGTTTGCTTCTGCCCAGCGTAGTGAGGAATTAAAACGTCTACATACAGGGCCAAATGTAAGATGGATGACGCCCTTAATTTTCTAGCTCCACAAACCTTCCAGAGGCCCTTCAGGGCACTGTCCATGGGTGGCAGCCCTCCTGTACGCCCCGGGACCCGTGTCCTGTGTGGGGACAGGACCATGGCCCATGATGTATCTACCTACTGTTCACCCAGAGATGACAGACAGAAACACAGGGCTGCAGGGGATGGCTTAGCCTCCCGTGAACTGAATCCAGGGGTCCGGGGCACCCCACATGGCTTCACACCAACATAGGAATGCCCCCCACACAACCGACCTGGCTGAAACCGTCTTTCTCCAGAGTCTTACTGTTCCCCGGAACACAAGGCCATGTCGCCTTTGCGAAAGCGAGTGAATTAAAACGAAGCGGTCTAAGGCAGAGGATGCATCGGAGCCTCCTGTCTGGACACGGGGTCACCTCGTGGTGTCACAGGCCCCCCCTTTGGCCGTAGCCCAGCTGCGAACACGGAATCTAGACGTGTGGATGGTTTTTGACAGAACGTCGAAGATTCCACCGACGCCGTGGAGACAGCATTAGGCGCTGAAGGCGAATGACCGTCACTGGGAAAGCATTTCAGAGGACACGCTGGACAGAGAGGTCGCCGTGCACGAGCGCCCGGGGAAAAGACGCTTGGCGACGTCGTATAGTTCACTCGTAGAACAGACAGTGTCAACGTAGATTTTTTTTTCATCCTTCATGGAGTAATAAAAGGGATTGTTTCATACATCTCGCCAAAACTCACAGTGACCTGATCGTAGACTCGTAGCCGGGCAGGTCTTGGTGAGTGGTCACGCGCCCCGTCCCAGATAAGGGGTTAGTTCACATTTCAATATGAAGTTAGTTCACAGTTCAAGTTATTTTAATCCCGATCAAGTTTAATGATGCAATGTCTCGTTGAACTCATCTGAACGGTCCCGACAAATGAAACACTTCGGTGCTGAGCTCTTTCAAATTCGGTTTTCCGCAGAGACGAACAGTTCGCTCACGTTCCACCGACATGGGATGTAGCAACTACGTGACACCGGGGGTGGCAGCAGTGTCACTCCATGGCCGAAGAGAAGTGATGGTACTTAACGGTTTCACGGGGCAGCGAACCCAGTCCGGCCGTCCCTCTCACGCCAGCGGTCCTCACATCGCAGAGGTGGCAGCGGTGGACCCCACCCTCCCCACCTGCCATGGTGATGCTCGGTCTTAAGTGTAAGCCCAGCACTGGGGTCTTAGCCACCCCGGAGAGTTACGACGGAATGCAGCTGCACTCACCAGAGAGGGCGCAGAGGGGACGCGGATGGCCAGGCTGGGCCCGCGTGTGGGACGAGGGGACACTGGGACATCCAGAGGCATCAGGTTCCCGTACGCTCGGCTCTGCCTCCGTTTTCCCGATGCAGCCGTGCGGGATGCTTAGCTCCCCCCGGGACATAGCTACGAGAGGGCTGGACCCACGCACCCAGAGGTGGCCTCACGCTCAGAAATCTTGGGATGTGTCTACCACCCGCTCCCCAGCACGATCTGATAGAAACTGCTGGTCCTCGGTTTTTCTTTCACTTTTTTATTTTTTTTGTTTTGGGATCAGGTAATGCTTTCTTAGAACCGTTATTGTACTTAGAGAAGTATGACCTAGTTATTCCAAAACTCAAACAGCATTCAAATATCAATGCCGCAACGTGTACGTCGTTTTGGATATTTCGCAGGTGCACAGAAGGAGCCTGCCTTGTGTCTGTGTGAGCAAGGGAACGAGATCCACGCACTAGTTTGAATGTTCGGCTCGACTCTTTGCCATGGAAACCCGTCACCAGGAGTGATACGGGGTGTTACACAACAACAGTGCACTCAGCTATTTTAGGGGGGTGGACGTTTGAGCTCCGTCCAGGCTGTCACCATGAGGACTCCAATGGATGAGCTTATGTTGCTGCAAGATAGGTTACATTTCGGGGTTAACATATATGATATCGGAGAATATTGATGGGTATGGCCAAATGATCTGCACCCCCCCAAAAAAAAATTGTTTTCTAGCTGTGCAGCCACACCCCACAGAAACAATCTCCCTGTGCACGTGACCAATCAACTGTGGTTCCAGAAACGCACGGGAGGGAAAAACACCATGTGCATTCTTTCGATCGAGAATAAGTCTGGGAATCTCCTCCTACATTCACTATGTGTTTGTTCTTTCCGTAAAATAGTTACATCCGTTGCCCGTTTTAAGTCAGGCCCCCGGCCCCTGGCTTACTGACCACTGAACACTTTGTATATTAGCAGATTTCTAGGACGGGGGTGAGGACAGACTCTGGCCTGGCGCCCGTGCCCCACCCCTCCTGGTGATTACGTCCCCGTGTAATTCTCTCCCTCCAGGTGGCCTGGACCCGCCCGGGGTCTTGCTTCTCACCAACAGGATACGGTAAAAGCGATGGGCCACACGCGACTGCGTGTCCACGACTGTGTGATAACACTGCGGTGTCCGACTCGCCCGAGGCTGTCCCCCTGAGCCCCGCCGGGAAGCCGCAGGGGACCAGGACGTGTAGACGGGCTCCGGGAGCAGAGGGGTGCTCCAACCTACGGCTGAACCTCACACTGTCAGCCCTGCAACCACAGGGAACACAATCCCCGCCACCGCCTGGGCCACCATAGCCAGCTGAGCTGCAGATGAGACCGGGGGCCCAGCCAGCACCGCCGGCAGCCTGGGAGACCAGCCGCAGAGGGTGGTCTGTGGGGCTGCTCGGCCTTGCACAGAGCCCTCGTCCCCAGAAACGGGGAGACCTCGCACATCTGCGGCTGTCTGAAGCGCCGCGTTTGCGACGATAGTGTCACACAGCGACGAGCCGTAGCCAACGCAGGCAGTGTAGACAGGAGCTTCCCCTCCACACACACACACACACACACACACACGCTGTCACCACAGCTGGCTCTAGCACTTCACTCCTTCCTGGCGGCGTCTGATCCTCCAGAGGACCGGCGTCGGGAACGGAAGGCGCCATGACACGCTCTCGGCTCTCTGTCCCCATCCAGACTTAATCTGGGACGAAGGATGAGTGGTTATTACGAGGCACTCGAACATGGCTCGACTGTCCCACTTCTAAGGCTGCGAGCCACGACCCCCGACGTCTAACTGATGGAGTTTCGTGTTCCTCCCTCACAGGCTCTTCTCTCGACGCCACAGAACCCACTCGCGGCAGAAATGATAGTCATTTCACCTGGTCACGTGCCACTCTATGTTATTTTTATACCGACTCTGTTGAAAAGGCCTCACAGTGTCCATCCATCATAAAAATGGAAAGAAACACACATTTGCTCGGAGATATGAATCATACTGCCGCGTTCGGCACAGCTGGCTTCTTCCACTTTCGGGCCCGGAGACCCCTCATCGTTCAAATGCCCCTGACGCGAGTCCCTTCTGTTCCTCTCGGTGCCACTGAAACACCCCGGAAAGGTACCTTTGCTATGGCAGTTGTACAAGAAAGGGACCGCTTAGCTGTTCTCTGTTCTGTAATCCTCTTATGTAATTCTTTTCAATTAAAAGCTGAGAATAAAACAGTCACGAAGATCAAAATGACAATTGTAGGTTGACGTATCAGCTGAACAAGCCCTAATATCATTAAATTATTCACTCAGGAAAAAAAAAATGCAAATGCCCCCGATCTCTTACTTTGTACACAAAGTGAAATAATTACGAAACAGAGACACAGATGAAGCGAATAAGCACGGCAAAATAATACACTGGAGACAGAGGTTCAGAGCGAACGCTTTGGACCAGGTCTCGTCTAGGTACGTGAATAAATAGATCATGTACAGCGACTCAAAGATATCACTACTGCTGCTTGCTATAGGTCATCACTCTTCTGGAATTCTCTTCGTGAAATATTGATAACACATTCACTTGGCTCCCTTAAGAATA
>PVKZ01006774.1:0-30459 GCA_004027375.1 Macroglossus sobrinus | reverse complement strand
ATCTTTAAACACTAGAAAAAGAACAACAAATGAAGCCTCAAGTCAGCAGAAGGAAAGAAATCACCAAAATTAGAGCAGAAATAAATGAAAATGAAAACAAAACAAAACAATAGAAAAAAATAAATGCAACAAAGAGCTGGTTCTCTGAGAAGGCTAATAAAATTGACAAACCCTTGGCTAGACTCACTAAAGAAGAACGGGAAAGGACACAAATAAAATAAAATATGGGATGAAAGCAGGGAAATTACGACAGACACTGCAGAAATACAAAGATCATACAAGAATACTACGAAAAAGTATATAACACTAAGTTTAATAACCTAGAAGAAATGGACCAATACTTAGAAAAATGCAAGCTTCCTAGACTGAATCAAGAGGAACTGTAAAATCTAAATAGACCGATCAGCAGTATGGAAACTGAAACAATCATCAAAAACCTACCAAAAAGTAAAAGTCCAGGACCAGATGGCTTCACCAGTGAATTCTACCAAACATTCAAAGAAGATTTAATACCTATTCTCCTCAAACTCTTCCAAAAAATCGAAGAGGCCCCTTTTTATGAGGCCAATATTACTCTGACACCAAAACTTGGTAAAGATAACACAAAAAAAGGAAACTACAGACCAATATCTCTCTTAAGAAAACAGACACAAAAATCCTAAATAAGATACTAGCGAACCAAATACAGCAACATATTAAAAAGATTATACCCCACGATCAAGTGGGCTTCATCCCAGGGGCACAGGGATGGTTCAACATGCGAAAATCGATTAATGGGATACACCACATAAACAAATTAAAAAGAATCATATGATCATATCAATAGATGCAGAAAAAGCCTTCGACAAGGTACAGCATCCATTTATGGCCAAGATATAGAAGCAATCGAAGTGTCCTACAATAGATGATTGGCTAAAGAAGCTGTGGTACATATATACAATGGAATATATTACTCAGCCGTAAGAAGACATGAAATGCTGCCATTTGCGACAACTTGGATGGACCTGAAGATAATCATGGGAAGTGAAATAAGTCAGATAGAAAAAGTTGAAAATGACATGATATCACTTATAAACCTAAAAGCAACAAATGAACAGGACAGAGACACATGGACATGGACAATGAACTAGTGGTTACCAGAGGGTAGGGGATAGGGGAGGAGGGGGGAAGTAGACAGTATAAAGGAGATCAAATATGGGGGCTGGGGAAAGGTTAACTGGGTAAGTGTATCAAATATAAGGTAGCTGAAGGAAACTGGACATTGGGTGGTAAACACACAATAGCATATATAGATGTCAAATTATAATGTACACCTGGAATTATATAATTGTATTAACCAATGTTACCCCAATAAACTTGATTAAAAAAATAAAAAATAAATAAAATTAAAATTAAACAAACAAATAAATAAATAAATCATCTTCAGTAAAAAATAATTTACCAGGGAAACATTCCAGGATATAAGGAGGAAAAAAGAAAAGCTATGCCATTAATTTTATGAAGCCAGTGTAACTGAGTAACTAAAACTTCACACACAGCACAAAGTAGAAAGTTAGGTACCAATTTAATTTTTAAATATAAACAAGAGAATTCTAAATAAAATTTAAAATCCAAATATTACAGGGAATTAAAATAAATTTTAATTTGGATAAAATATAATCACAGACATTCAAATGATTTTAATGCTAGTAAAACATTTAATAATTTACCACAGTTTTTCAAAAAGTAAAAGGGAGAAACACACCCACCCACACACACTCAAAAAATGCTGAAAATGCAGGAAGATCCCAACTCTAAATGTATTTAATTGCAAGAAAGGCCAAACTGTTATAAAACCCAAATTAGAAATATAATTCAACATGCCTATTGTAAACATCTCCTAATCAGGACTAAGGTAGGACTGCTGCAATGCTATCACAATCATTATTTATGACTTGTGGAAATTCTAAAAAAGGTAAAAATATAACAGACACATAGTAGTTAACTCTCTGAAAAGAGCCAAAATCTCATTATGTGTTTTAAAAAATGAATATGATTATGAATATATATATATATATATATATATGGCATAAGATTATAGCTGCAAAATATTTAAAATGAATTTAGTAAAAGGGTCAGACCCATCTCAATCTGTGGAAGAACTCGTGTTCATTTCAGACTTTAATAAATTCCCAAAGGTAAAATGTTCTCAAATTAGATTATGGTGATGGCTGCAAAATCAGCATTTACTAAAAAGCAATGAAATGTACACTTAAAGTTGGGGAACTTACGGTATATAACTTATACCTTAGAAACTTGTTGAAAAAAAGACAGCTTATATATAAATTATATAGAGTTGCTTTAAGATACTCTGTTAAGTGGATCCTGGGAATAACTAATGACATTCTAAGTTCAATTACTAGTGGACTGGTTAATGGAAATTTGTATCACTTATTATAAGGGCTGAAGCAGATGTATCCATGTTAAGTTGTGCTTGAATATGAATTTGTTTTTCCAAAACATTCTCTGGTTATCTATCTATGAGCCTCTTGATTTTAATCAATAGGTTTAAACAACTATATTCTTTTCTAACAGCATTACTGAAATATAATTTGCATATCATAAAATTCACCTACTTCAAAGTGTATATTTTAATGGCTTTTAGTATACTCAGACATATGCAAACATTACTTTAATTTTAGAATCTGCATCTCCTCGAAAAGAAACTCCAAATTCTTCATTTAAAAATGATTAAATGATAAATTTTATGTGTATTTTACACTAAAAAATTTCTCTATTAAAAAAACTGTACCACTTCAGCTATTACCCTCTTTATCCCTTTTCCCCATCCCCTCAGGCCTAACCAACAACTAATCTACTTTGTCTCCCTAGAGATTTGCCCATTCTGGACACTTCAAATAAATGGAATCATATATGTGGTCTTTTGTGAATGGTTTTTCACTTAGCACAGTGTTTTCAAGATTCATGATGAATGATGTTGAGTATCTTTTCATGTGCTTCTTGACCAACTGTACATTTTCTTTGGAGAAATGTCAATTAAGATCCTTTGCCTATTTTTAAATTGGGTTGTCTTTTTTATTATTGAGATGTAAAAGATCTTTATATATTCTAGACACAAGTTCCTTATCAGATACATGATTTTTAAGTATTTTCTCCTATTTGGTTGTCCTTTCACTGTTTTGAAGCATAGAAGTTTTTGATTTTGATAAAGTCTAATTTATCTATTTTGTTATTGTTGTTGCACACGCTTTTGGCATCACATCTAAGAATCTTTTGCCAAAAGCAAAGTCATTCAGATTTACCCTTATGTTGTCTTCTAAGAGTTTTATAGTTTAACTGTTACATTTAGGTCTTTGATACAACTTGAGTTAATTATTATATATATATGAGGTAAGGGTCCAATTTCAGTGTTTTGCATTAAACAGCTACACTTTTAATTAGCCTAAGATAAAGCTTAATTTAAAAGTAGAAATACTAAATGCAATGCAATATCTTAGATTAGATTCTAGAACAGAAGAGAGAGTGAAAAAACTGGGAAAACCTGAATAAAGTTAATAGAGTGTATCAGTGTTGACTTCTTAGTTTCTTAGTTTTGATAAATGTATCATGTTTATGTAACATGTTACTTAGGGGAGCTCCATGAAGGTTGTAAGGAAAAACTCTACTATTATTGTGAAATCTAAAAATCTAAAATTGTTTTTAAATAGCAAGAAAGTGACTACAATTTATTAAAATCCAAATTTATTCATAGTAATTATCAAATTAAGTGAGCAAATTAAAATGATATAAATTTTGTCTATCATGTATATAACTACAAAAAATAAAAGTATTTAATGTTAACCATGTTTTTTCCTCTCTTCAAGATCACTTATTGTGCTTACTTATGTTTTAATAATTTCCTCTAATACAGGACCATTCCTTAACTTTTGTTTGTCTTTCATTACACTGGCATTTTTTGAAGAATACACTATGGAATTTTATAGAATGTTACTAAATTTGTGCTTGGCTGACATTTCTTTAAGATTACATTCTGATTATATATTCCTGGCCAAAATATTCCAAGAATGATATTGTGTCCTTTTCAGGGTATCCTATATGGAGGTATACAATGTCTGTCTGTTCCTTATTGGTGTAACTAATTTTTATCAGTTTTTTTCCAATGTATATAGTTATAGCTACAAATTCCTACCTTGCATCCAAGAAGCAATCTGTGGAAAGATACTTTTAAATTATGTAAACAACCTTCTCATCAAACTTTCCCACTAGATTTAGCAACTATTGGCGATTCTAGCCCCAAACAATTTTCTCTATGATGGTTACAAAATGTTGATATTTTCCATATCTACCATTCCTTTTATATTTATCAGTCAGCATTCTAAGGAAAAGGCCTCCCTTTTCATCCATCTATCCTCATCTATTACAGAAATTATGGATTCCTATTTTACTTGATAGTTTATAATCCCTTGATATCTTTATACTGATGTTCAAATTGTTCCAGATATAGCCAGTGAGAGCCCCTTCAAGCTGTGTCTGTTTGACAGACCACATCTTTTTCTTTAAAGCACTTTTTAACTTTGTCACAAGATATTCTAAAGTTTATCTTTTATGTTTCTAGTCCCCACAACAAAATGAGCCATTCCTCTAAGGAGGTCTTGTCCCTTTTAATGAAGAATTCAAAATCAGAGTGCTAAGTATGCTTATTGCTACTAGGGTGTCATTGAAACCAGTCTTGCAGAATGAGCTCTAATTAATAGAGCTAATTAATGACTTCATATTAATACATCCAATTCCTATCCAATTCCACATGGTTCTTTCTTACCTTCCCTGATTCCATATTCTATCAATGGATCTCAGCTGCAACAATTATTTCCCTTAGTCCTCTACACTTAATAAAAGAAAATTTTATTCTATTATATATGTGTATCTCTGTGTGATTGAGGGGAGGGGGAAAGGGAGAAGAAGGGAGTGGAAGGGAGGGGAGGGGAGGGGAAATGAGATCTTACTGATACCTACAATTCCAATCCAACACCACAGGGTTATTTCTAGCTTTCTCCCTTTTCTTATTTACAAATAAGGAATTTACTTCTTTCTTGGACAGTAAGAAAACTGGTTCTCATTATCTACAATACATTTACTTATTAAAATCTACCATACATATGCAGTAGTTTGATTACCAAACTATATCCCTGTGAGAAATAAAGTGACTAGAGTTTTTTGTCTTTAGCTTTAAGAATATTCAGCCAAAATATTACTTGCAAATAAACTTTAATTCTTTTCCTCCCCATCCCCCTTTCTGTGTTTGTTATTTATAATAGTTAGGTTCATTTGTTACAGTCTCTATTCCATTTGAGGTTCTTCCCTATAGCATAGCTTTTATTTTATTTTTATGACCATTTAAATAAACTTGGGTAAAATTCACTCTTTGTGGTGTACACAATGAATTAGATCACAGTTTTTGGCAATTATGAATAAAATTGCCATAAATATTCACCTAAAAGTTTTTGCATATACTTGAGTTTTCATTTCCCTTGGATTAATATCTTATCTAGGAGTGGGAATGCTGGGTCATGTGAAAAATGGTATGTTTAACTTTAAAACTTCCAACCTGTTTTTCACAGTGACAAGACTGTTTCGCATTCCTAACAGCAATGAATGAGATTAGCAATTGCTTCACATACTCAGGAGCATTTGATTTTGTCTGTATTTTTCTCCTTCTCTTTATTAAGTCACTCTAATAGGCATGTGTGGTATCTCATTGTGGTCTTAATTTGTATTTCCCTAAGGACTAATGATGTTGAAACTCTTTGTATTTTTATTGACCAGCTGTATTTGCGGGGCGGGGCATGGTGATGTTTCTGGTTAGAACTTTTACTCAGCTGTTGTTGTTGTTGTTATTTTATTGTTGAGTTTTGAGAATTCTTTTATGGTCTGGATACAAATCCGTTGCTGGATATATGACTTGCAGATGTTTTCTGCAAGTCTGTGGCTTTCCTTTTCATTCTCTTAATATTATCTTTCAGAGAGCAGAAGCTTAAATTTTGATAAAGTTCAATTTATAAACTTTGTCTCTCATGGATAATGCTTTTTGATGTCCTATCTATGAATTCTTTGCATAATTCAGGGTAATAAAGGTTTTCTCCTATATTTTACCTTAGAAGCTTTATAGTATTATGCTCTTCATTTAGAACTATGATCCCTTTCCATTAGTTTTTAATATAAGGTGTGAATAGTTGCTGTGGCACTATTTGTTGAAAAGACTACCATTTCTTCATTGAATCGTCTTTGCCCCTTTATCAAAAATCAATTGACTTTATTTATGTGGGTATATGTCTAGATTTTATTTTTAATTTACGTATTTACCCTTTCAATGATATCATACTATCTTAATTACTGCAGGCTTACAGTAGGTTTTTGAAATCAGATAATGAGTTCTTTAATTTATTCTTTTTCAAAATGGTTTTGGTTATTTTAGTTCTTTTGTCTTTCCATAAAATTTCAGAATATGCTTGTCCATGTCTATTTAAAAAGTCTGCTGAGATTCTGATTAGGATTGCATTGACTCTATATATCAAATTGGAGATAACTGATAGCATGACAGTATTAAGTCTTCAATCCATCAACTCAGTATATCTCTCATCAGTTATTCAGGTCTTCTTTGTTTTATGGTTTTCAGCATACAGATCTTGCATTTTTTGTTGGTTTTATACTCAAGTATTTCATGTCGGGAGTACTATAAAAAGCACTTTTAGAATGTAATAAATTCCAGCTGTTCACTAATATAATAGAAAGACAATGAATTTTTGTGTATTGATCTTATATCCTACAACCTTGCTAACCTCACCTATTAGTTCTAGGAGTCCTTTTGTAGACAGTAATTTTCCAAAGTAAATAATCATGTGGTGTGTAATATGGTAAATATGGTAAATATGTGGATAAATTTATAAATAAACTATTCTTGCTCTTAAATTCTTTAAAATACATAGACTGTTTAAGGTGAAAATTATAATACTAAATTTTGAATTTATAATTATGTAGATGCAATAAAACAAGGCTAACATACAGGATACAGAGAAGAACCATGATTTCTATGTTTTCCTTGACATGATTAATATTAACAAATGAATTGAAAAGAATGTAGGATATTCTTCTCGTAGAATAAGATAATAGTCAAAATAGAAAAGTTTTAAAGAGTGTTTGTATACATAAAAAATACAATGTAGAACAGGATTAAATGAGCTCTGAGTAATTAAGGAAGAGTACAATACTACATGGCATCTATACTCATTGCCTGAGAATAAAAGAGTAAAGATAAAATTGCCTGTAACCTAAAGACAAAGTTAATGCTGTCTAGAGTAAAAAAGGAGTAGGAAAGAGAAACCAGATACAATCGATCATTTTGTTTCAAACCAGGAAACTGTCTGTGAAGATCCATTTAGGAGCTATTTTGATGAACCAAAAAGAATGACCTGAAATCACCACATCAATTAATTATATGTAAATGGTATTTCTATATTTCTTTAGTGTACTTATTACCTTTTTTCTTATAACACTAAAAAATTTGCTATGACCACTGAAAATATAAAACCTGCCAAGTCCCCAAAAGAAAACAGATTAGTAAAATCTTACACTAGGAAATGAGAGATAAATATTCATTTCATTTTTTAAAATGAAGAAAAAAGCTTTAGTGAAATAAATAAATGACTTCTCTGGATCTTACATGGTCTGCCATATTTGTTGGCAAGCTACCTGATTCCCAGGCCAGCGTTCTGTGGCCTATCTATGGACACAATATTGGTTCTATTTAAGGTATTGGAAACTAAAAGAGAATGTTTTATCTTTCTGGCAATCTAGAGATAGTATTTTTAAATTTAAGGTAATCTCTACTGCCAATTAATAAAAATTCAGAGATATAAGAACTATTTTTAATCATCTAAAAAATTTTTACAAGAAAGATTTCCTTTATATACTCTATAGACAGATATTGCACATTTAGCCCTGCCATTGTGAGAGGAAACAAAACAGAAGTACCTATTCTTGTGTGCACACATACACACATATGCAACACACAGACACATATACTCCCACCTGGGTTTACTTGATACCACAAAATATGAAGGTTAGGGACCTAGAAATGAAGTTAGGAAAAAAAAAACATTCAATTCTGGGCTATATTCAAACTTTGCTCGTCTACATGGTGCATGTTTCCCAGATATCAAAACAATTAACAGAAAACACCTATCTGCTCAGAGAAGTTACCTGACTCCTCTATGCTTTCATGCAGTGGTTCCTGGGGTTGTCCTAACCTGAGCTTAGGTTTCATGACTACCTAAGTCATCTTTCTTTGTTTCCTTCCCTCATTTCATTATACAAATCTGTCAAACATACAGTGAAGTTGATGTAACATAGTAAATCTTTATGCCTTCCACTAGGTCAGAAGTTATATAAACTTTTTCTATAAAGAACAAGATATTAAATATTTTAGGCTTTGTGAGCCAAATACATATCCTTCTTTTTCTATTGCATTTCTTTTCCTTTTTTTTTTTTCCAGTGTAAAAACCAATCCTAGTTTGGAAGCTAAGCAAAAATAGTTCACAGACTGGATTAAGTCCATGGGCTGTAGTTTCAGGGCCCCTACTATTGTGAAATCCATGGTTAACATTTTGCCACATTTGCTTTTAAACTATCTAAATATAAAATGCTGTTATCATTACATTATCACTGAAGTGGACTTTAGACAGTCTCATCTTTGATTTCAAAGTACTTCTTCATATATCTCCTGAGAATAAGAACATTCTCTTGAATAACTACAACACAATGATCAAATCTAGGAAATTTAGCATTGATATAATACAGTGCATATTACAGCCCTTATTCAAATTTTACCAACTATCTCAGTAACCTCCTTTACAGAAAAAATTTTTTTCAATCCAGGATCATACATTTTCTTTAATCACCAGGTCTCTCCAGAGCCAACTTCTGTTGCCCCTATTAAATCCTTACTTCTGGAATTATGAAACTTTCTCTCGCAATCACAGCTCTCTGAAATAATCCAGTGTGGGTAGAACCACCCCAGAAACTATTGCATAAGGTGATCCAAGCACTAGAGAATCACCTCTCAACCCTTCCCCCCCCCCAAAAAAAAAACTCTATTCCAAGGGTGAGGAACTACAATGTGTACCTTATCACCTTGTCACAAAACATGTTCTCTTGATTCTATCAATTTAAACTTAAACTCTGAAATGTGTATTCACCTCTGCACCCTTATGACAATATCTAGTTTAAGCTCTCAGAGATGTAAGAGCTTCATATATTTAAAAAGCTTTATAGAAACTTCATAATCAGCTTCCTTCTTACATTGTTGGCACATGTAATCTTTCTTCCACACTGCTATAAGAATAAACTTTCTATATCACAAATGGAAATAAAATATTTCTGTTGCACTTTGGAGGTTCCCTCAAGACTTCAAAATAAGGCCCACATTTCTTAGTATGGTATAGGAGGTTCTCTCCAAGAACCTTCACTTATCTTTCCTTTTTACCTTTCTCTGATCATATTCTCAGTTCCTACTACAACCTTAACTCAAAACATACTCACTTCAGTCAGACAATTCAACAAAAACCGCTGGACTGGTAAGTTCTGGATTTAGAATAATGCAATTTTATAGTTTTATTTAAAAATTTTAAACTGCTGATTATTTTGCCAATATGTAATTTAATTCAGTCCCTTTAATGGAAGAAAAAGGACAATAATATTACTTCCCCCACTAGAAAGATCATATAGAAAGGTTTAAAGAAGAGAGAAGCCTACTGAAATTCTACACTTTTCATTATTAACAATTAAAGACCAAATGCTCCAAAAACATATGTTTTATTAAAGGACATATAAAAGTCCACCATGCAGATGCAAATAATATTAACCAAGGGAAATTTCAATACTAATTCTTGCCATGATGCTTGTGTTAGACTATCCCTGAAGCCCAAAAGAACCATAAAGTAGGCAATATATGTAAAGTAATTTTATGAAACTTCTGGAGAGCAACATATGCAAGCAAGGCTTTAGAGACTAGAATCCATCAGAGAAGAAGAGTACATACACAAAGTAAACTGTAAATTACACCAGCTTCACCCCTGAGCTTGTGGTATAGGAAAACAGAGTCCAAGGAGGAAGTTAGGCTGAGGAGACAGAGGCCAAAGACAAGTGCTTCCAGAGTGTCTAAGAGTAAAAACGCACAATCTTAGAAGAAAGAAGTGAAAAGAAATAGCTCAAAAATTTGCAAATTATCAATAGTCAACTCCTAACTATGTATCTTTATGAGACTCCCAGAAACTCAACAGAAAATAGCAGCTGGAAGACTAAAGAGATAGAGCTTTCAGAAGACAAGTGCTAGAGAGATGGAGGTTCGAATTCAAACCCAGCAAAATAAATAAGCCTTAATAAACACCTAGACATTCAGCTAAAAGCCCTAAAGAGAGCCAGCTTTAGTAGTAACAGCTAAAGTCCAGTAATAAGGGCAAAACTGATTCAACTATTTTAAAACCAAGCTTCAAAGTGATTCACCTGGATATTAACAGCTTGCCAAAACAAACAAACAAATGTATCTGTTTCTGAAGAAAAATAATATCATTCAAAACATCTACAATTTCTCCTCTATAATGAAAAATAACCAATAAAAAATTACAAGTCATTCTAAAAAGTGGACCAGATACTTAAAAGGAAAAAATCTAGACATACAGACAGACCCAATGGGGATTCAGATATTGGCATTATCAGACAGAGACTTAAAAAAAGAGGAATCAAATAGATATTTTAGAAGCAAAATATATAAGAAAAATTAAAATTGAAATACAGTAAGTTTTTTTACATTGTTTGAAAAGTGCTAATTTCACTATAATAAATCAAAAATATATATAATAACTTCTAGGATAACAAAATAATAACAAAAATGCATAATTAGAAGGTTAACAGAAGAAAATTATATGTCACTCATGAGTTTTTATGTGCTGTAATTTGATGCTTTGACATCTGGGGCCTTGTTAACAAAAAAGGTCTGCCACTCCCAGATGTAGCTAATTCTTAGATAGTAAATAAGTAAATCTTACATATATAAACCACCAATCTAGAGACCGTATTTCCAATGATTACACTTTGGGCCCCCTATATTCCCTGCACTATTTGCGATAGGGCCAAGTACCAGACAACCAGGGACAGCCCCTATACCCCAGAGCTTGCTGAAATTATTTTACTAGCTAATCCTAAACTTGCTTAGCCTGCCTCACCTGTTCATTCCCATGGAAACCACAGTAAAGACTCTTGTCCATGTACTTCCCTAGATTTCTCTGCCTCCTCACTGAAATGAGTGCTTCTCATTTAGTCCCATATACCATGGTGTGCCTCCTTCTCTTGGGATCTGTGAGTATAACAAGCTGGCCTCCCCATATCTGAATAATAATACAACCTATATTTTTAAACAAAAATAACAATAAATATTTGACTAATTCAAAATATGGCAAGAAGGAAGCATAAAGGAAGAAAGATAAACAGAAATCAAATAGAAAAATAGACTTATGCTCAAGTATAATTAGTAAATAAAATTTTAAAAAAGAGAGAGAAGTGACAACCGGCACCATAGAAATACAAAAGATAATAAGGAAATACTGTGAAAAATTATATGCCAACAAATAAGACAACCTGGAGGAAATAAATAAACCCAAAGAAACATACAATCTTCCAAGACTGTATCAGAAAAAAACAAAATCTGAACAGACTGCTCACTATTAAGGAAACCGAATCAATAATAAAAAAGACTCCCAACAAACAAAAATCTTGGACCAGAAGGCTTCACAAGTGAATTTTACCAAACGTTCAAAGAATTAACACCTATCCTTCTAAAACTATTCCAAAAAACTGAAAAGTGGGATGAATCCCAAACTCATTTTACAAGGCCAGCATCACCCTGATAGTAAAACCAGACAAAGACACTACAAAAAAATTTTAGGCCAATGTCCCTGATAAATATAGATGTGAAAATTCTCAAGGAAATACTAGCAAACTAAATTCAGCACCATATACCATGATCCCATGGGGACTTATTCCTGGGATGCAAGGTTGGTTCAATATCCACAAATTAATTAACATGATACACCTCATAAACAAAATGAAGGATAAAAATCATACAATCCTATCAATGGATGCAGAAAAAAGAATCTGACAAAACCCAGCATCCATTTATGATAAAGACTCTCAGCAAAGGGGGGACACTAGGGACATATCTTAACATAATAAGGGTTATACATGACAAACCAAGAGCCAGCATCATACTCAACAGGAAAAGCTGAAAGTTTTTTCTGTAACATCAGGAAAAAGACAAGGATGTCTAATTTTACCACTTTTATTCAACACAGTATTAGGAGTCCTAGCCATAGCAATCAGACAAGAATAAAAAAAAGGCATCCAAGTTGGAAAGCAAAAGTAAAACTATTGTTATTTGCAGATGACATGATACTATATCTAATCCAAATATTCTACAAAAAAATATTACAACTAATAAATGAATCCACTAAGTAGCAAGATACAAAATTAACATTCAAAAATTGGTTGCATTTTTATACTCCAATAATAAACTATCAGAAAGAGAAATTAAGAAAATAATCCCATTTACGATTACGTCAAAAAAAAATAAAATACCTAGGAACAAATTTAACTAAGAAGGTAAAAGACCTGTACTCAGGAAACTATAAGACTCTGAAGAAACTAAAGGTACAAATAAACAAAAGGATATACTGTGCTCATGGATAGGAGGAATTAATACTATTAAAATGTCCATACTACCCAAAGCAATTTACAGATTCAATGCAAGCCCTATCAAGTTACCAATAGAATTTTTCGCAGAACTAGAACAAGCAGTGCTGAAATTTATATGGAACCATACGACTCTGAATACCCAGAACAAACCTGAGAACGAAAAATGAAGTTGAAGGTATCACACTACCTGATATCAAACGATACCACAAAGCTACAGTAATCAAAACAACATGGTACTACCATAAAAACGGACACACATATCAATGGAACAGAATAGAGGGCCCAGAAATAAACTCATGCATATATAGTCACTTAATCTATGACAAAGGAGGCAAAACTATACAATGAGGAAAGACAGTCTCTTCAATACATGGGAAAAAATAAATCTAGACTTCTTTCATATACCACATAATAAAATAAACTCAAAATGGATTAAAGATTTAAATGTAAGACCTGAAACTAGGCAGTAAACTCTGTGACATCATTCTTACTATTTCTTTTGGTTTTTTTTTTAGGATATGTCTCCTTAGGCAAAAGAAACAATAGAAAAAATAAAGAAATTAGGACTACATCATACTAAAAAGCTTTTGCACAGTGAAAGAAACCATCAACAAAATGAAAAGACAACCTACCAAATGGAAGAAAATATTTGCCAATGATACATCTGATAGGAATTAATATCCAAAATATATAAGGAACTCATACAACTCAACCCCCCCAAAAAAAATCCACAGAGAATCCAATTAAAAAATGGGCAGAGGACCTGAATCGACATTTTTCCAAACAGAACATAAAGGTGGCCAACAGACATATAAAAAGATGCTCAACATTACTAATCATCAGGAAAATTCAAATTAAAACCACAAGGTATTACCTGACACCTGTCCAAATGGCTATTGTCAATAAATCAATATAACAAGCATTGGAACCTTGTGCACTGTTGGTAAGATTGTAAACTGGTGCAGCCACTACAAGAAACAGTATGAAGACTCCTCAAAAAATTAAAAATAAAACTAGCATTTATCTCAGCAATTCCACCTCTGGGTATTTATCTGAAGAAAACAAAAACACTAATTCAAAAATATATATGCACTCCTTTGTTCCTTGCAGTATTATTTAAAATAGCCAAGATATGGAAGCAACCTAAGTGTCCATCAATAAACAAATGTATAAAGAAGATGTGGTACATGTATATAATGAAATATTACTCAGATATAAAAAAAAAATAAAATCTTGCCATTTGTGACAACATGGATAAACCTAGAGAGTATTATATTAAGTGAAATAAGTCAAATACCATATGATTTCAACTATATGTAGAACATAAAAAATAAATAAATAAACAAAACAGAAACAAACTCATAGATGTAGAGAACAAATTGATGGTTGCCAGATGGAGGGGATGGGGAATGGGTGATAAAGGTGAAAGAGATTAAGATGTACAAACTGCTAATGACAAAAACAGTCAAAGGGATGTAAAGTACAGCATAGAGAATATAGTTAATAATATTTTAATAACTATCTGTGCTGTCAGATGAGTACTAGCTCTAGCGGGGTGATCACTTTGTAAGGTGTAAAAATGTCTAATCACTATGTTGTACAACTGAAACTAATATAATAATGTATGTCAACTGTAATAGAAAAATAAATTTAAAAAAAGATTAACACACATAAATCAGCTGTGTGTATATATTCTATATGTCAGCAATCAACAATCTGAAAAGGCAATTAAGAAAATAATTCCATTTACAATAGCAACTAAAAGAATAACAGACCAACAAAGTATAAGACATTGAAAACTATAAAACATTGCTGAACAAAATTAAAGACCTAAATGATGTTTAGAAAGACATACTGTGTTCATGGGTTGCAAGATTTAATACTGTTAAGATGCCAGTACTACCAAATGTGATCTATAGATTTAAATAATCCTTATGAAAATTCCAACAGATTTTTTGCAGAAATCCTAAAATTTATAGCCAATCCTAAAATTTATAGAGAATTACAAGACACCTAAAATATCAAAAGCTATCCTTTAAAAGAATAACAAAGTTATTCCTGATCTGAACCTTACTACAAAGCCACGATAATCAAAACATACTAGCATAAAGATGACTTATTATAAAGACAAATGGAATAGAACTGAGAGTCCAGAAATGAACCTATACAATATGAATAATTGTTTTGACAAGAACATCAAGACAAATTCAGTAAGGGGGAAAAATCATCTCTTCAACAGATGGCATTGGGACAACTGGATTTCCACATGCAAAAGAAAAAAGCTGGACCTCTCTCTCTCTACCTCACAACATATATAAAAATTAACTCAAAATGGATCAATGACATAAATATAAAAGCTAAGAACATAAAATCCTTAGCAGGAAACATAGGGCCTCATTGTGGCCTTGGATTTGGCAGTGGATTCTTAGACATGACACCAAAAGCACAAGTGACAAAAACAAAAAACGAACAAACAAACAAAAAAACAGATAAACTGGAATTCACCCAAATTTAAAACTTTATCAAAAAAATTATGAAGAAAAAAAAACATTAGAGTGGGAGAAAATATCTACAAATCATATACCTGGTAAAAATTTAATATTCAGAATACATAAAGAATCCTTAAAAATCAAACAACCAAAAGGCAACTAAATTTTAAACTGGGAAAAAGACTTGAACATCATATAATGTGAGTGACCTATGAAGTGATGCTAAACATTACAAAAGTGATATAAGCTTTACATAAAGTACAAATGTTGTATAATTTCATTTACATAAAATATTAGAAGAGGCAAATTATAGAGACAAAAAATAGTTTAGAGGTTACCAAGGTGCTGTTTGGAGGGGGAAATTCAGAATTATTGCTAATAGATACAGAGTTTCTTTTTGGGTGATGAAAAAGTTTTTAAAATAGTGGTAATGGTTGTATAATACTATGAATATAATCAATGCCACAAACTGTACACTTACAAATGGTTAAAACAGCAATTTGGATAATTTTTTTAGCATATAGCATTAGTACACACAAATACACATAAGAAAAAAACTTTGATACTTCTCCTTCTGCTAAATAACTAGATTTTCACAACATTAAAACTGACTCTGTATAGAACTTTAGAAGTCAGTGTTCTGCAATGTTTAATTTTATAGCAATACAAGTGATAGGACTTCTAAGAACAGTGTGCTAAAATTCTAGACATGTAAGTTAAAACAAAAATTATATTCTTTACCACTTTCTCAATAATCCAAGAAGCTCAATAAATAAACTATCTACACTTTGATATTATACATACACATCTATGCAAGTGACTACAAAATAGACTATGGCCTGTGTCTCTTTATTGTTTTTTTACTCTGAAAGGACTAGATATTATGTAAATGCTTGTCACTGACATGACGCCTTTAACACTTACAAAATACACTGCTCCAAAGCTGCCATGGCCAATTTCTCTGAGATCTGTGAAGAGCTTCTCCGGATCTTCTTTGAAGAAGAGCTCTGCAATTTCAGGGTCCTTGAGGCTGCCTGCTCTGTTAGTTGATGGCATCCTGCTGGGCAATCAGCTGTCTGATTCTAATTTTATACTGCTATTCCAATCCTTGGTTCATCTGTATAAATAAAGCCACGCTGGCATAAACTATTATAGAGAAATAAGAAAAGAAAAAAGTCAGGAAAAGCAAAAGCTGTTAAGAATAATTACTTTAAGGTCATTTTCCAAAAGAACATATAAAATTATCTCAGGTCTAGAATCTCACTGAGAAGAAAGTGTGGTCTAGTAGTAAAGTAGTTCCTAAATCCAGTTAACCACCATGATTACCTGTGGTGCCCAAAAAAAAAGATTCCTACTACAAAGTATATAAAATACCTATATACATAGTATATAAGCATATACTATCTATATACTTTTCAAAGTCAAATAAATCTTTATATCTTGGAAGGTTTTATGTATCAGTACTTAAAAAAATTATCTAATCCTATGCAGTGAGCCCATCAGCAAAAGAGATAATGTAATACATATTTATTAAAAAACACATACAACTCAAGATGTACTCATAGTATATTTCTAACAACAGGAAAAACTCCATGTATTAATGATCTTCAAATATAAGAAAATACACAAAAGATTTCATTTAGTAAGCTCTTTCTTTTCCTTTCAGGTACCATGTGCCACTGTTCAGTCAACTATAAGACATTCCAGAGAAAAATGCAATGAAAAAGTAATTAATTTAACTCAGACAACTGCTTCCCCCACAAACCTGATTCACACAAAATATGGCCTTTATTAAATCTGCTTCATTAGATAAGCAGACACTAGAGATAACCAGTAAATCCTCTGGTGGTTCTGCTACCAGTACATTTATATCACATTACCCAATTTTAAAAGTGACTCTCATAATTGAGAAACTTCAGATCCTGGGTTCTGGAATAACATTGCCTGGGTATGAATCTTGACAATACTATTTGTAAGCTGTGACTTGAAAGACCTCATTTTCCTAATCTGTAATACGAAAATAATAACCTAACTCAAGTTATAAGGGTTAAATAAGTTAATATATGTAAGCACAGACTAGTACTCAGGCGTAGTAAGCACTACATTAAATGTTAGCTATTTTAACCTGCTTAAATTTACTAATTAAAAAAAAACCCTCCATAATTGATTTTGCTAGACTTCTAAGGGAAATTAAAGCTCTAGACAATTATCCTCATGCTCTTTAACTTTTAAGCAGCTAACTACTTGTCTTATTTTTAGTGAAGACACTGAACCAATTTTAATTCTTGCTAGAAAACTTCTCTGTAACTAAACACATTACATATTTTGTACCTCCCCAAATTTACACTGCAATAAAAATATCATTTGTTAATTGTTATTTGTATTCCATTTCTAACATACTTTCAAAATTGTCCCATAACTTTGATCAATTTCCCTGCTCTGGACATTTCCTGGAACAAAGTGTTTCAACAATTAGAGTTCTTTCAAGAATATACAAGCATAGAAAAGTCACCTAACTTCTCACTCCTAAAATGAGGAGATTGAATTAAATTCCATATAAAGAGGTAAAAAAATCTTCAGTGTTACTAACACCTTAGTCAATAATTTTGAATGATCAAGTATTAGTACCCTTATTACATGAATTATTTTTACATTAAAATTTTCTAACTAGTTCCACGATTTGCATCTTCTTTCTTATCTGCCTAACAAAATCCCATTCAAAATTTCAAGATTTAGATTAAATGTAATAATGTTTATAAAATCTTAATTCTAGTAGGAAGAGCTGGTCACTCACTCCATGCTCCAAAATATCCTGCAACATTTACTGTATTACATTGCAATTATTTCTCTCTCTCCTACACAGGCAAGCACAATATGTCTCATTCATTTTTATATCACCTCCCTATATTATACAAACTACCTCCTACAGTTAATATTACTTAAATATTCATTGAACTAAAAAAAAATACTTATATATTCTCTTGATACCACCCCTAAAAATGATCTTTCACAAATACTTACTGAACAAATAGGATAATCAAGACTATGACATGTAAAATATTAAAATTGATAGCATAGAAATTGAGTAAATTCATAAGGATAGCCACAATAAATGAGATAGCAGTTAACACTCTTGAAACAACTGGAAAGGCATAAGTTCTTAGAGAAATAAAAATTACAAAAAAAAAACACAGAAAACTTAGAATTAAAAAACACAATATTGGAAATTAAAAAAAAAAACTCATTGCACAGGTTCTACTATAGAACAGAGATAACAGAGGAAAAGAACCAGTAAACTAGAGAATAGGACAATGCAAATTATCTAAACTGATAAACAAAAATAGAAAAAAATGAATAGTACTTTAGTGACTTGTAGGATAATGTCAAATTGTCTAAGTTTCACAACACTCGTGTTATATAAAGAGAAGAAAATTAAATTGGTAGAGAAATAATTTCTTTTAGTAATGGCAGACAAATTCCCAGATTTGACACAAAGGAAAACTGTAGAGGTTCTAGAAGCTCAGCAAAGCCCCAAAAAGGGAAAATGAAAAAAAAAATCAAGCTTCTGCTCAAGATGGCAGAGTAGATAAACACTTTGCTCACCTCTTTCCATGACTATTTCAAAATTACAGCTAATCTACAGAACCATCATTGAGAATTGACTTAGGTTTAGCTCAAATGAAGTCTTATAACTGAAGATCTATAGAATAAGCCAATTCAAGACTTATTTTAAGAGGGGCAGAGAAAATGTACGGACTGGTCCCACATCCACGTGTGCTGGTTAAAAATGAGGAAGGGTATTTTGGCTGCGGAGGTTTCCCCTGAGGAGCAGTAGGTCCCAGCCCCACACCAAGGTCCTTAGCCCAGTATTGCACTGCCAGGGAGAAAAGTCCTCATAACCTGTGGCTGTAAAAACCATTGGTGATTGTGACTTAGTGAGATGGAGGGCTGCTGGAGTGACAGGCGCTCCTCTTAAAGGGCCCACGCACAGACTTGCTCACTGACTGACTGACTCACTCACTTGCTCTAAGCTCCAGCACTAGGCCAGCAGTTTGAAAGGCACCACTGACAAATGGGGAGTAATTTTTTGGCTTCAGAGAGAGAGTTGGAGGGGCAGCTTTCTTCCAGAAAAAGTTGTGGCAGAAGCCATTGTTTCTTTGTTGAGCCCTCCCCAAACCAGTCTGCATGCACAGGTAGGCACCATCTGAGTCTCTATCAGCCTAGCTAACACCATTTGCCCTGACCTGGGGATTCCCTGAGATCCAGCCCACCTAACTTGTGGGTCCACCCAAGCCACTTCCAGTGGTTTTCCATACAAATGCCTGTCTTGGCTCACACTGAGGACTTTCCTAAAATTTCTCAAAGGTTCACAAACCCCAAAAAAGCAGCAGCAGGCCTTGGCATGGCCCATATCTCTTGCTAAGCAGCCTCAAGCTTGTTCTAGTGAGTGAGTGGTAGCCAGCCGCAGTTCACAGCTTAGTCTCTAATAGGAACCCTTGAGTCCAGCACAAGTGACAACCATCTGCAGATCACTTTATAGCTCATACAAAGTGGCCCTGGGCAGGAAACAGGCAACAGCTAACCTTTGTCTGCACCAGAGCCCCTCCCTACAGGCCCCAGAACCAACATACCCAGTGGCCAGTTTTAGACCACACCAGAGTACCATTCAGCCACCTCTACAAAACAGATACCTAAAGGGCAGACTCAGCACTCACCAGAGCCCTGCTAAAGCAAACCTTGCTCCATAGGGTCAGTCCCTGTACAATAGCTCCTCCACTGTAGTCATGACCAGTCCTCACAACCAATAAGCCTGAGGGTCAATCCCTCCAACTGACATGCAAACATCAACCAAGGTTCAACTACAACAGGAGGGCACATATAACACACAAAAGGGACAAACCTGGAGCAGCAGGATCAGGAAACCAGGGACACTGTGCCAATAGACCCCAAAGGACACCTCCTACTACATAAGGCCACTCTACCAAGATGGGGAGATGTAGTAGCCCCACCTTATAGAAACAGACACAGGGAGGCAGCCAAAATTAGGAGACAAAACATCCCAAATTAAAGACAGAACAAAATTAAAGAAAAGGAACTAAATGAAGTATACAAGCAATCTACCAGATGCAGAGCTCAAAACATTGGTTATAAGGATGCTCAATGATCTCAGACGGAACTTCAACAAAGATACAAGAAACATAAAAAAGATAAAAAACATAAAAAAGAACCAGTAAGAAATGAAGAATACAATAAATGATATGAAGAATACGTTAGAGGAAATCAACAGATTAGATGAAGCAGATCGAATCAGCAATTTGGAAGATAAGGTAGCAGAAAACACCCAATCAAAAGAGCAAAAACAAAATGAATACCAAAAAAATGAGGATAGTTTTTTTTTCTCCTCTTAATCCCCCCACCCACTTCCACCCCTGACCTATAGATGCTGCCATTTCCCCTTAAGCACTGGATCTCTGAAGGTGGGGCATCTCCTCTCACATGCTCACGGTGTGCACCTGGGGCCTGGCACACCCGGGGTATGGTCTGTGGTTCTACCTAGGGTGCAAATCCAGGACCTTCTGCATGTAAAGCAGACGTGCTAACCACTACACACTATGAAAAAAGAAAGCAAGGATTTAAAAAAAACAATGATTGAAAACTTTAACCTGGTGAAGGAAACAGACATACAATTCCAGGAAGTACAATTCCAAACAAGATGAACCTAAGAGGCCCACACCGTAGACACATCATAATTAAAATGCCAAAGGGAGACTCTTAAAAGCAGAAAGAGAAATAGCAGTTACCTACAAGGGAGCTCCCATAAGACTGTCAGATGATTTCTCAACAGAAACTTTGCAGGCCAGAAGGGGTTGGCATGAAATAGTCAAAGTGATAAAAAGCAAGGAACTACAACCAAGATTACTCTACCCAGCAAAGCTATCATTTAGAATCGAAAGACAGATAAAGAGCTTCCCAGACAAGAAAAAGCTAAAGGAGTTCATCAACACTAAACCAGCATTACAAGAAATGTTAGAGGGACAAGAAGGAAGAGGAGGTGGCAAGAGGAGGAGGAGGAGAAAGGGAGGCGGGTGGAGAGAGAAAGAAGAAAGGGAAGGGGAAAGGGGGGAAAGAGATTCTAAGATGAAGAAAAGCTAAGAGAATCTGTTGCCAGGAGATCTGCCCTAAAAGAAATGCAAATTACTAAACAAAAGAAAGCTGCAGTGGCTACATTAATAGATTTCAGAATCACAAGAGATAAAGAGGGACATTATATAATAACATGATTCCATTCATCAAAACCAAAGTTTGTATTTACTGGACAGAAGAGTTTCAAATTCCATGAAGCAAAACTTGATATAACTGAGAAGAGAAGTAAGACAAGTCTATAATTATAGAACAGTATGGAACAACACTATCAGCCAACTTGACCTAATGACATTTCTAGAATACTCCACAAAATATACATTATTTTCAAATGCATATATGATACTCACACCAAGACAGAGCATCTTCTGGGCTATAAAACATATCTTAACAAGTGTAAAAAATTTCAATTCATACAAAATATGTATCTTTCCACAGTGTAATTAAACTTACAGCTGGTAACAGAAAGATACTTAAAAAAAAAAAAGGCGTAAAATCTGGAATTTAAACAATACAATTCTATGTAATATATATGTCAATAAAGAAGTTTCAAGGGAAATTAGAATATATGAATTGAGTTGAAATAAAAAAACAACAAAATTTTTAGAATACAGCTAATGCAGTGCTCATACAGAAATTTAAAGCACTAAATGCTATATTTGAAAAAAAAATCTCAAATACTCTAAGCTTCCACCTTAAGAATATAGAAAGAGAAAAGCTTTAAATAAAAGAAAAATATAACAAAAAAAACTAAATAACAGAGTAGAAATCAACAAAATTAGAAAACAAAAAGCCAGAGAAAAATTTAAAAAACCAAAAACAGGTTTTTTTTCCCTTGGGGGCAGGGGAAGGTGTTAATAAATGAAACTGAAAGACCTGCATCAAATAACTAAGGAAAATAAGAACAGACACAAATTACCAAAAAAAGAAATCAAAGAGAAATATTACTATAGGCCCTAAGACACTAAAGGATGAGGAAATGCAGTAAACAGCTAGCTCTAAGCTCATAAATTTAACAATGTCTATGAAATAGACAAATTATCTGTACATGACAGATATAAACTACCAAAACTCACTCAAAAAGAAATAGATAATATGAAGTCATATTATCTATTTACAGAGAACTCCAGTCCAGTGAAATTAGACAGTTTCACTATCAAATTGAATCAAACATTAAAGAAACAAATAATACCAATTCTCCATAACCTCTTCAAATTTATAGAGAATACTTCCAATTCATCATATAAGGCCATTATTTATCCTATCAAAACCAGACAAGAACAATTATGAAAATAAAATTTTTGACCAATATCCCTCATGAACATAATAGCAAAACTCCTCAACAATGTATCAGTGAGTCAAATCTAGCAATACATAAAAAGATACTACATCACAAGAAATTGGATTCATCCTGGCAATGTAAGGCTAGTTTAACATTCAAAAATCAACATAATTCTCTATTCTAACCAGACTAAAGAAGAAAAAAAAAAATGTATGACCATATCAACAGAAGCAGAGAAAGGATTTGACAAATTCAACATCCATTTATGATAACTCTCAAACAAAAACTAGGAATAAAAGGGAATATCATTAATCTGGTTAAGAATATCTACAAAAGCCCACAGGTACATCATACTTAATGGTTAACGAGTGCAAAAGCTTTCCCCTAAAGGTTAGAAACAAGATAAGAATGTCCACTCTAAGCATTCATATTCAACATTGTACTTAGAAGTTCTAATCCATGCAATGAGGACAAAAAGAGAAAGAAAAGAAATATGTAACAATAAAGAAGAAAGAAAACTGTCTCTAGTTGATGACATTGTATACATGAAAAATCCCAAGGAATGTAGAAAACAGCAAGGGATGAAAATGGAATATTTAAATAAGTCTAAAATATTTGAGAATTTACATAGTAAGAAATATAAAACCTTGATGAAAGAAATCAGTCAACTAAATAAAAAGATATACCATGTTCATTGCCTGATTCAATATTGTTATGAGATCTGTCCTCCTCAAATTGTTCCAAAAATTAAATGACTCATAGATTCAATGTAATTTCAATCAAAATCCAACAAAATTTCTTGTAGATACCAACAAACTAATTCTAAAATGTATATAATCCAAAGGATCCAAATTAGTCAAAACAATTTTTTAAAAGCAGAATAAAATTAGAGTACTCATACCATCAGACTTAAAAACATATAAAGCTACAATTATCATCATGTGGTAATGATGAAAGGGTAGACAGAGTTCAATGAAACAAAACGGTAGTCCACAAATAGACCCACACAAATATAGTCAATTGATTATGACAAAGGTACAACAGAAAAAAAATCTTTTTTAAAAAAAACAGTGTTACAGCAACTGTACATTTGTATGTATAAAAATGAACTCTGACTTATACTTACACCTGACAGAAAAATCAACTCAGAAAGTTTCATTTATCTCAATATAAAAAGTTACTACAAAACATTTAGAAAAAAAACACAGGAAAAAATTTTTATAACTTTAGGTTAGTCAAAGTGTTCTTAGATATGGTACCAAAAACATAACCTATAAAAGCCAAAACTCATTATTTGGATCTCACTAAAATTAAAAACTTTTACTCTTGCAAAGGACACTTTTAAAAGAATGAAGTCAAACCAAAGACTGGGAAAAATTACTTTCAAATCACTTATCTGAAAAAGGATTTGTATCCAAAATATATAAAGAACTGCAAGATCTCTATAATGGAACAAAGGGATGTACCCTTGAATAATAAAACTATAAAGAAATTCCCAGAAGTTATTACTATAAATGTCAAGACAGTGGTTACTTTGGAGAAAAGGAAGGGTTGTAATTGGGGTGAGACGTATGGAAGAACTTCTAGAGTGGCTGGCAAAGTTCTATTTCTTGTCTTAGGTAGTTACAAGGGAATTTTATTTATAATAATTCATTAAGCTATATGTTTGTTTTCTGAATTGTCTTTATCTGTTTGATTTTATAAAGAATAAAAAATTATATACATAATAAAGTTTTTGCAAGGAGGGGACAAGACAAGATGGTATGGATTATTTTTAGGTAGTTACAGCTAGTATTATGGACAATATCCACAAGACTATCTTTCCCTTATATTCCAAATTTTTCAACAATAATTATATGTTCAATTTCTACAAACATGAAAAAGGATTTTTAAAAGATCCAACAATATTGGTGCATATTCTCTGGGAATATGAACATTTTGGACAGGACCAAATACCCTCAAGGGCATATACAATCTTCTTCTTTTTTTAAATAAAAAAAAAAAAAGCTATTAAAAAAAATCGAATCTGTTCTTAGGGAAAGGTATTATTATAGTAACTTACCATATCCTTCCTATTAAAAAAAAATGGTAAAAAGAAATAACAATCCTATAAAAAGAAAATGACAGCACTAATGTTTCTGGTTCCTCAAAAATAGACCACAGAAACTGATAATTTATTAGGTTATTCAGTGTTGAGTGTAAAAGGCATACACAATTTTTGTGGGTGGTACCATTTTGCTCAATCTTAAAATATACATCTCTAAGAAAGCTGATGAAATTAGAATTTAAAAAAGTATATAATTTATATTAAAATCTCACCAAAATAGGATTTTCAGAATTAAGTAACTGTTCCACATTTGCAAAACACAAATAATTGACAATATATCAGTCAAAGCAACAAAAAAAAGATGGGAGAAGGGTACTAACAATCACAGCATATTCAGTATTACTTGAGAAATGTCACTGGGAAGAACGGTGATGATGTCATGGTATCCCATCTTTTAAGAACTTTAGGATTTCCACAAAAAGGACATTATTGGTCTTAAAAGCAACTGCCTCTAGACTGTAAAGCCCTGTATCTTGTTAATCAGAGTTTTCAGGCTTGGAAAACAGCCAACTTAATCAAACATTCAATCCCTTTAAAGAATGTCTCTTTACATAGAAGCATCAGAGACATATTATACTATCTACTATATCCTCCCTTGACAGACACACACACACACACACACACACACAGCCACATGTCACTATACCAGTAACTAGAATGATAAACACAACTGAGAATGTCATCAGTAAGATAAATTTGACATTACAAGAACTCACATCAAAGCTTAAGCTACACAAATGATTTGCTTCCTGGTATTCAATTTAGGATTGGAAGAAATTAAGAAATTATTTGGTTCCAAAAGGTCTTTTAATGGTGGGAAATACAGAATGAACTCCCTGAACCACCTTCAACTACTTGAAACTGAAATGAAGAAGAAAGATGAAAAGCAAAGATAACATTAATAAGGAGTTCACTGGATTACTGGGTAGGAAAGCATGCATGAGGGCAGTATTATGAATAGTTTAATTTGAGACATTGATAAAGGTATAAAGATTAGTTTTTATTATAAAACAAGACCCAGATGTATAAATAATATGTAACCACTTATATAAAAATAAGAAAATATGTATCTATACACACAAAGGTAACCTATGGAAGGATATAACAGAAACAAGGGGGTCTGGGAGGCTCGTTTTTTTCCCTATAGATACTTTCTATCTTTCAAATTTTTGTTCCCCAAATGCAAGGATTACTTTTCAGTTTTTTAATTTTAAAGAGATGCAGGTAATGTTCTTTCCAACAAAGTCCTTCATTATACAACCTTACTAGTTAACCATTTTATGTATGTATTCTTACTCCAATTAGCTAACCATGTGAAATTTTTGTGCACTTTTCACATCTTACATGTAATAAGCACTTAATAAAATTTATGTAATTAAGATTAGAAATAGCAATGTTAGTATCTTCTAATGTTTAGTATAAAATGCCAAACTGAACTTTGGTGTTTATTCAATATTTACATAAAATAACCAATTCTATAGGAATTTTTGTGGGTGAAGAAAAGAGATAAAATAACAGAATTAATTTCATGGTTTATACAACTTTACCATGGACTAGAATCATTGCAAACTGGCAACAGTTTATCTTCATTACAAGAAAAACACCTAGAGCTAAATCTCAAATTTTTACATACCATGAGATAAAAAATGTACTACTCTTATACCTTGCTTGTGGGCTTTCTTTCTTTCTTTTGGAGAGGTGGGGAGTGATGGGGGCATTTGTTAAGTCATTATTAAATTTGAAAATGACAAATCAGATTATGTGATGGGAAATTTCAGCATAAGTAATTTAAGTGTTGATTTAATAACACAACTAAAATCAATTTTACCTCTCCATATTTACTAGCACAAATGGTGTTTTAAAATACTAGACTATTTAAAGCTCATTTTTAATGGATCATTTCATGTAAATCCACAAAATATGAGAATATAAAAACAGAACACAGTGGAAAAGAACTATATTAATAAACCTGAAGGGCTTTTTTGTTCCAGAATAATAACCATTTATAGAACAGAAACACAATAAAAAAACTATCAATCAACCAGAGTGATTAAGTAGGAAACAAAGAAAGCAAAATTCACTCTAGAACAATGTAGAAAAAGAGAGATATCAGGAAAGCATAATTAAAATTGAAACAATATGACAAAGATAAGCCTTAAACAAACTGATAAAAAATAAGTTAGAATAAATTAGTCTGCTTCAAATCCACATTTTGGGTAAAAAAAATAGCCAAACTCATTCATTCAAGAAACACACATAAAATAAATGAAACAAAAGTTGAAAACAGTATGATGTACATGTTTAGTGGGAAAAAAAGATACAGAATAGTGTAAATTATAGTACGCTCCCATTTTTTAAAAAAAGACGGAAAAAAATACATGGGTGTACATCTAGTATTTGATTGTACATGCACTGACTGTCCCTAGAATGATATTTCACAAATGTATAATTATTAGTCTCAGGGGAAAGGTACTAGGTGCTGGGCCTTTGAGGGATGAGGGTTGTTTTTACAATATAGTTAAGTGCACAGCTTTTGAGGTCAAAATGCCTGCAACACAATTCTAGCTCCCTTGCTTACTAGCTGTATGATGTAGGATAAGACACTTCACCTCTCTTTGTCTCAGTTTCCTTTCTGACAAGATATACATCTGGAAAATGGTACTACTCTTAAGGCTGTTGTATTATTACTGCTAAGTAGTTTTATATTGTGTGAATATATTAATGAGTGATTTTTTTAGGCAACTTATTACTAATGACTGCTGGCAAACTAGAAAGATAAAGAAATCTTAACCCTACTATTCTATTTAATGGTGAAATACATTGCTATTACAGGCAATAAAGATAAGAATGTGTCCTACCTTCTATTATTCAACATTATTCTAGAGGTCTTAGCTTTGTTAGCATATGCCATAAGACATAAAGAATTACTACAAACCAGTAACAATGACAAAAAGCAAGCTATGTGACTAATTCACAAAATAAGAATTACTTTAAATAGTTATTAAAATATACAAAAAATATGCCAGCAAAGCAGAGATAAACAAAATGAGGAATATAAAAATAAAGAAAAATCAATAAAACCAAAAGTTGGCTCTCTGAAAATATAACAAAATTGACAGACTTTTTCAGCTAGTCAGAATAAGAAAAATGGAAAGGCTCAAATTACAAAAATCAGAAATGAAAGCAGAACACTACTAATTTTCAGGTTTAAAAATATAAGAATACTATGACCAAAAACAGCATAGACAAAAGGATCAAATTTCTAAAAATTACAAAAATTGACACAAGAAAATAGAAAACCTCAAAAGAATTATAATAGACTGAATCAGTAACTGAAAAGCTTTTAACAACAAAAAAGCCTAGGACAAGATGGCTTCACTGATGACTTTTGCCAAATACTAAAAGAATTAATAGCAACGCTTTTTGTGAGGCCATTATTACCCTGATACAAAGCCAGATAAAAATATTACAAGAAAATTCCAGATCAATCTTATGAATCTAGATGCAAAAATTCTTAACAAAATAAGCTATGACCAAGTGAAATTTATTCTAGGAAGGGTGGTTAAATGTATGAAACTCAATCAATATACCATATTAATAAAATGAAAGAAAAAACACAGCATCTCAATAGAAGCAGAAAAGGCAACTGACAAAATCCCATAAGCTTTCATAATAAAAACACTCATTAAATTAAAAAGAGAATGAAATTTCCTTAACCTGATTTAAGGCATCTATGAAAAACCCACAGATTCAATACTTAATGGTAAAAAATTAAAATATTCCTCCTAAAATCATTAAGACAAGGATGTCAATTTCAACCCTACTCAACATTGTTCTGGAAGTTCAAGTCAGGACAATTAGACAAGAAAAAAAAAAGTCATCTAGATTAAAAAAGAAGAAATGAAATTATCTCTATTCACAGATGACATAATCTCATCCACAGAAAACCGTAAAGAATACACACACACACACAAAAAACATTACAGATTTGGAAAAACATAGTGGAGTGAGAGACATCACCCCATCTCTCTCCTTGAAACAACAATAAGATGAACATCTAAAATGCAACAAAAAACAACCAAACTGCACACCAGCAGGACTGAGCATGGTACCTGCACATAAGAGCTACCACAGATCAGAACCCTAGGTGTTAGATGGTGGATTGGAAGAAACAAAGAAGCTACCTCTTGAAACAAAGAAGCTGCCTTTTGCAGCTGGAGTGCCCGCAGGAGGAGAGGGGAGGGGAGAAGGTGCTGCGAGTTCCATAAATAGCCATCCCTGGGAGAACAGTGAGCTGCATGTCCCTGGCAGCAGGGGCCAGTCATCAAGGCAGAAAACAGAGAAGCAGAGACAGCAGAGAAATGACAGTTGATTTTTACCAGCCATGGTTGCAAAACGAGACTGAGCCGCAGCCCCTATCCCATAACCTAGAGGGCCCCTCCCCCCACATTTTCAAAGACCAAACACCGCGGAGCACCAAGGGAATCTGAGAAAATGGTACTAAAACTGTCACTGACATTGACAGGGATAGAGACTGAGGGTAGCGAGCATGATTAAACATCTATAAGAAAAAAAAGGCATTACCAAGGCTTTATATAAAGCAGGGATCCAAGAGGCTTAAAAATCACCTACTGGAAACCAAAGGAAAAGTGTCTTTTTTGCAGCAAGCTAAAGAGACACCTTTATATAATAAATCATCTTTCTGGGGGTGGGGGAGATAAGCGGAATACACTTCCATCAATGCCCAGCCAGAGAAATAGTCCATTAAACATTATGAAAAACCAAGGTGCCAAAGAATCTCAAAAAGAAAAAATCTCCAGAAAATAAGCTTACAGACATAGAAATATGTGACTTAAATAACAGAGAATTCAGGATGGTACAAATTCAACATTTCGGGAATTGAAAAAATAACTAGATGAGCAGAATGAGTTCTTTAGCAAGGAGACTGCAACCCTCTAAAAGAACATAATAGAACTTCTGGAGATTAAGAACACACTGCAAGAGTTTAAAAATGAAATAGCAAGCCTGGGAAATAGAGTCGACCAAATAGAGGAAAGGATCAGTGATATCAAAAACATAAATCTAGAAATAAATCAGACGGAAGTAGAGAAAAAATGAAGAATGAAAAATAATGAAAGAGAAAAACAAGAACAAGCTGATAGTAACAGGAGAGGAAATAAGAATAATAGAAATTCTTGAAGGTGAGGAAAAGAAGCAGGGGTTAGAAAGCATTTTCAGAGAAATAGTGGATGAGAATTTCCCAGATCTAAGGAATGAGCTAGAGCTTGAGATTCAAAAAGTCAAAAGAACACCCAATTATCTCAACCCAAACAAGCCTTCACCAAGACACACTGTATTAAAATGATCAAAAATCAATGACAAAGATAGAATTCTCAGGGCAGCCAGAAAAAGAATACAGTAACCTATAAAGGAAAACCCATTAGATTATCCTCGGACTTCTCAGAGCAAACCTTACAAGCCAAAAAGGAATGGAATCAAATATCTAAACTATTAAGTGAAGGGAACTACCAGCCTAGAATAATATATCCAGCTAAGCTATCCTTTAGATATGAAGAAGAAATTAAGAACTTTCCTGACATACAAAAACTGAACGAATTCTACACTACAAGACCTGCACT
>PVKZ01006773.1:0-30464 GCA_004027375.1 Macroglossus sobrinus | reverse complement strand
ATGGGGCAGTCCTGGGAGCGGATCTCCTTGGCCAGCCTCCCCTTCTTCTTCAACGTGCAGGCCTCCTGGTATGGTGGCGAGATGGGGGGCTGCGTGGGTGGAGTGTATTTGTACTCTGAGCCATCCTCTAGCTGCAAGGACACATGGCAGGAAGATGGTTAGGGCCTGGGAACCTGAGACAGTGCCCTCCCATCTGCCTACTGTTGGCTGGGCACTCACATCCAGTGGGTAACTGCGGTCCGAATCATAGGAGCTCAGGTCCCCACAGGTCACAAAGGGCACAATGATGCGGGTTGGACCGTCTAATTGGTTGAAATCTGGATCTGACAAGCAGGGAGAAATCAGACAGGACAGGGCTGGGATGCCTGGGACCAGTCATGGCTCGGGCTGCATCATGGGCACCGAAGCCTCTCCTCATATCCACCAGCTACCACCTCCACCGGAAATCCTTCATTTTGTTCAGATCACCTTCTCAGGGGATGCCCTCTATGATCACCCCTGCTAAAACATCAGCCCCCCTACTTTTCTGCACTGCACTTTTATGTGCACCTGCCATTCTATCACATACTGCTGGGACCTTGTCTCACTCAAGCGTGTCTGCCATAAGAGCAGGCTCTGTGCCTTTTCCCACTAAGGGTAATGGGACAGAATTCCCATATGGGTAGTGTTTCCACCTGGAGTGTGACTGAGTTTCTGGCTACATCTTCTTACGTGGGTGGAGTTTTCACTGCAGCAGGACTCAAGTCCTTCCTGGGACAGAGTATCACCAGGTCTAACAGTTACAACTAGGGGACTGGGCTCCCGATCCTCCTGGGACTAAATGTCCATATGGGAGTAAAATTCCCACCAGAAGGCTGGCTGACCATCCTCCAGGGACAGAATTCCCATAAGGAGCTATCTCAACCAGGCTGTGGGCTGAGGGCCTTCTTGAGACATCAATTCCATAAGGGGGCAGAGTGTCCCCAGGAGAGGGCCCAGGGCTCTGGTTCTCACCGTAAGAATGGTCCAGCAGGGGTTTAGTCAGGTCCGGCAGGAAGCCCTGAGGAGGGTCATAACCCTGACAGACAGCAAAGGCCTCTGTGGGTGGAACGTGGAGTGAAGGGTGACTGCCACCTCTGCCCTGGGCAGGATGGGTCCCCGAGATTTGCATTGGCCTGAGTAGCCCCTCCAACCTACTAACCAATACTGGAGTTCCGGCTGCTCCTGGGCTTGGCACAGAGCACGCTGGAGAAGAAGACACGCAGCTGGCTGTAAATCAGTGTTACATCCCGGCCTCGGAAGATCTGCAGTGTGGGGAGGCAGACAGAGGCATGAGGGCAGCCCTCAGGGGGCCCCTCTCTGCCCTTTACCAGGTTCCCCAAGGCATACCTTGGCTACAAAGCAGCCCCCTGGCTTCAAGACGTGTGTAGCAATGTTTAGAGCCTGTGGGCAGGACAGATGGTTAAGGCTGAGGTAGAGACAGCCAGGAGGGGGCCAAAGTGAGGCAGGGGCAGCCAGGTTTACTCACGGCTAGAAGGAGCTGGGCCTGCATATACTCATCAACATCATGGAGGCCAGTTACTGCAGCAAGAGGAATGGCGTTAGGCGGGCCATCCAGTTCTATCTATGTTCTTGTCCCAGAGAGGTTAGAATGCTAAAAACATTTCCCAGGCTCTCTTACAGCTAAGGTTCTGCATGCAAATTAATATGTCAACTGGTTACACATTCTAAGCTCCTAACCTTTAGGAACTCATTTTAATCTTCAAACCAAAGTTGCAAGTTTGTCATCATTTCTCTTAGCTCCAGACTCTTAAGAGGCTGAACAACTGTCCAAATTCTTAACTCCAGATTCAGTTCAGACTAGACATCTAAGATTCAAGCCATCCAAAACCAAATTCCTGACCTTCCTGCCCAAACGTGCTCCTCCCACCACCTTTCCCATATTACCTGATCTTTCCAGTTGTTCAGGCCAAACACTTTAGTTACTTTTCATACCCCCATTCTCTCTTCACTCCCACATTTAAGCCATTAGTAAATCCTGTCAGCTCTACTTTCAAAAGTTCTCCTGAATTGATCCTCTTCTCGTCTCTACCACTGTCACCATTGTCATCACTCACCTGGATTACTACAGTGGCTTCCTCCTCCCCAGATCCCTGCTTCCACCCTTGCCCCTCACATTGCTCTTAGCAGCCAGAGGTATCCTGTTACAATCCAGAGTCAGGTATGGCCCTCCACCACTCATAAACCTTTCATAGTCTTCTCTGAGCTCTTATCTCAGTGAAAAAGCTGAATTCATCACTGTGGCCCCTAAGGATCCCCACAAAGATCTGTCCCCTGTCACCTCACTGTCTTCACCTCTTACCACTCTCCCTATCACTCACTCTGATCCAACCATACTGATCTCCAAGGTGGTGGTCACATGCCAAGCACTCTCTCACCTCAGAGCCTTTGCACAGGCTGGTCCCTTTGCCTGGATTGTTCTTCCTCCAGCACACTCCTGGCCACTCTCTCACCTTTAGGTTTTTGTGCTAATGTCAGTGAGGGCTTCTCCATCCATTTTAACATTCTGACAGGTATTCCTCACCTCTCTTCCCTTTTCATTGATTTTCCCATGGTACCTATCACCTTTTGACATGCTACAGAGCTCAATCATTTGTTTGTTTTCCATCTGCTCCCATTAGAACACCAGCTCTATGAAGTCAGAGATCAGTGGACTTTTATTCCCAAATGTCTTCTCAACATGTAGAACAGTGCCTGATACACAATAGGTTCTCTCTCAGCAAATGTGTGTTGAATGGATAACTGATTGACAGAAGTGGATGGGCAATAAGTTGAAACTGGAAAGCTGCAGAGATGAGAGATGAGAAGAGGGAAGGGTGGACAACAGACAAAACCGAAGTGGTGGAGTGTGAGGAGGGAGAAGATAGGCAGAGAACAGGCAGGAGGGTAGGGAGAAGTTGCCAGATGTGGGAAAGAGTTGACAGTGGAGAATAGAGGCAGGGAGGAGTTGAAGGGGTAAAAAAAGCCAACAAGGTGGAAGAAGGACAAACATGCCGCCCCAACCTGGCCTCCCAACCCCTGTGTTTACCATCAGGAGCCCCATCGCACACGACTAGGTCCGCAGGGCAGCCCTCAAAGTGCTGGATGATCTCCTTGGCAGTGGACAGCTATGGAAGAGAGTGTGGATGAGTGGTCCCACAGTCCCCCATGCTGCAGCCCTCTAACCCCATTTACCCATGGCCCTGGCCCTCAGGCCCTGGGTCAAATGCTCTGAGGGCCCTGGGTCAAATGCTCAGGCTTTGCCTAAGACTAGGCTTCACCTTCGGGGACCCAGTCCCATCATTAATGCCATTTCTCTGCAATGACAACCTGCTGGCTGTTTCTCAACTCTCTCGGGTTGTCTCAGTTACTCCATCTCTGTCTTTCCTTCTCAGTTTGTTTCTCTGTCTTTCTCTTTCTTTCTCCCACTTTCTGCAGCACTTCTCTCCTCAAGGTGGAGGGATCTTCACCCAGAAAACACCTCAACACTCCCAGCCATGCTCTCACCTGGGTGATGTCTCCTTGGATCTGTAATACACCTGGTATTGGAGCCATAGCCTGAAGGTCCACAGCCACCACGTGGCCAGACCCCTGGCCCCTGTGGATGACACGGCCCATGTCAGCCCAGTTTTCACTCTTGGCCCTTCCCCCACCTAGCTTGCCCTCTGAGGATTCCCATCTGGGACTCCACACTCACCCAATCTTCTGGCTCAGCACCTGGCTCCAGCTGCCTGGGGCTGCGCACAGGTCAACTGCCCGTGTCACGCCTGAGCACACACGGGAAGGTGTAGTGGTCAGTTGCACCTACCTCTCCAACCCTGGGACCCTGCAAATTTCATCCCTTTCCTTTATAGAACACCCACATCTATCTGCTGCCAAGGGGATCAACTCCTCTCAAATATCTACACACCTTCCTGACTGGCCTCTGCCCCACAGACCCTCCAAGTTAGCCCACCTACCACAAGGAGCTCTGCAGACCTAGCCCACTTGTTTGTTCCCTGTGCCCACCCCATCCCCCAGTGACTCGCCCACCAGGTGGAGACCTTGGAAGAGTTGGAATTCCTCGTTGAGTTGTAGCAGTTTGAAGGCGCTGCGGGCACGCCAGCCATTCTCCTTGGCCAGGCGGTAGTAGACATCTCGCTTGTCCTTTGACGTTCGTCCCATCTCACACACTGTTTGCCCAGGGACCTGCCAACAGTAAGCTGATGCCGCTCTATATCAGTAACTGGGTGAGTGGGCCACAGCCTACCTCTGAGGGGCAGCAAAAAATCACACAAACCAAGCTGGACTCATCTGACCCACATGACAGTTCATTCAGATTGGAAGACTGGAGCCCAGTCACTGACCCCACTGACCTCACAGAGCCTGAAGGACTCCAGCACTGAGCTCTCAGTCTTTAACACTCACCCTATGAAACTCTCACCACTCATCTCAAAGAACGCCCATCACTCACCCCCACAGATCCCCCAAACCCAAGAGTTATCTCATAGATGACCCATTACTGACCCTGTCAACCTCCCGCTGCTGTCACCCATACTCTGACGTATTAAACCCTGTGACTCTATCAACCCTTCTCTGCCCATCTCACCCCCATTAACATCTCACAGTCCTCATTGCCCTTAGATTTTTATAGTCCTATTAGGGCCCATTAATCCCTCGATTTCATCCCCATTATCTAAATACTACGTCATTTTACCCCCCCACCCCCTTAATTTCTCTCTCCCTACCCCATTTCCCATTAATCCCTGAAATGATTAGGCCCCTAGTAATTCCTTTATTATTACATCCTTATCAATCCCCATTAACACCTGAAGGATCATGGCCTATTAGCTCCCCATTAAGCTTTCAAATACTGTGATTTATCAGTCCCTATTAACTCAGTCCTCCAATTGATCCCTCATAGATCACACCATTAGCCCCCTATAACTTTTTCATTACTACACTCAGTTAATCCTGGATGATCAGTTCCCCATTTTCCCCTCACTGCCCACCATGCCCCAAATAGTCAATTGATGATCACACCCCAACACCTTACTATTACCCTCTCTTTGCTCAGTTACCATTAATTTCTGATGATCATGCCATGATCACCCACTAAAAGCCTTTGACTATAATACGCCTTCAGCCTCTCATTCTCTTCTTTAATCACTGCCTCCATTAGTTCCTTGATCATTCTCCCCATCAGCCTCTTATTCTTTCCATAGCCTCACCATTATCCTTGGATTACTATGTGCCACTGCTCTTCATTAACCTGTTGAAATCATAGTACTATCAATCCCTCAGGGATTGCACCCTCATCTGCCTCTCATTATCTTCTAGTTGCCCACTCTACCATCCCCTCATTAATCAATGAACACAACCTAACTGGCCCCATGAACTTGTTTATTAAAACACTTCTATTAGCCCCTACTGATTCCCCGATAACACCCCCACCAGACCTTCAGTACACTAACCACGGTTCCCCTTTCCCATTAGCAGACCTCTGGCCACACCCCTGTTCCCTCCTCGACATTAATTTAAAGACTACGTCTCCACTGGGGCCTCCAGACCACACTGAATGTGGCTACGCTGATGTCCGGACCCTCGCTTCCTCCAGGCCACCCCTTAAATAGTAGTCCCCTTCTACACACAAACCTTGGGTTTGTAGCCTACCCGGTGTCAGCCGCCCAGACTAAGCAGCTTCAGCGCTGAGGGCAAACTTCCCTTCTTTCCTCACCGGTGGGACAGGGCAGTCGTGCCTCAACCGTCTCGCCCTGGACCCACGTTCTCCGCGCCCAAGGGCCTACTTCAGCTTTTGGAGAGGGGAAAAGCGAGACTAAGGAGGCCAGTCCGCAAGCAGCCCGAGTCTAGGCGAGAGCGCAAACCGGTGAGAAATCTTAGGGTTTAGGTTTGTGTTCTCAGTCGATCCGAATGCCTGTCGCGCACACCTAAGGGCCACCGCAGCATGGCAAGCCTGTCATTGTGGAATGCGTAGGTCCGGACCCAACCCGAACTTACAACGTGACTCCCGTCAGCCTGTGTCGATGTAGCTAGTTCAGAGAACTGCGGTTCCCAGCATGCAACGGGCATAACCAAAGTCGCTGAATTCGCGCATGCGTAAGTAAAACATCGCTAAGAACAAAAACTGTTCTTTTGTTACAAGGCTAAGATCGATTACTCCCCACCCCTTCCTTATAGGACAGCGGGGCTCTTTTGGCCTGTGGACTACATCCCCCCAAATGCAACGAGTACGACAGCATCCATTAGTTCACGCGTGCTGCGAAGTGAAATTACCGCTGGGGTCAGAACGTGAGAGGAAGGAGTGTGCATTAAGTGCGCTAGCTCGGTGAAGAGGCTGGGTTGCAATTTCGAATTTCACTTCCGTTAAGTGGTATCGCTGCCTGACCTGTACCATTTCAGAACCGCAGTTTCTTCATCTGTAAAATGGGGATAATAAATACTACAAACTTAACGGAGGAATAAATAGGTGTAATTCAGCACACTGGCCTTTTGTAATTATGTTCTTCAAACATTTTTAACTCCGACCCACACACACAAAAAAACCCTATACATCCCCACCCAGTACACAAGCAAATATAATAATGGAAACATTTTTTATAGGGTTTACCACGTGCCGGGCACTATTCTAAGTGCTCTCATTGGTGTGCTGGTAAATGCTTAATAACTGGCTCTTTGAGAGAGAGGGTGAGGAAACCCTGATTTCAAACATTTACCTATTTCCATGGTTTATACACTGTCATCTTGCTAGATTTCAAGTTACCAATATGTAGTCATGGAACAGTTCAGAAGAGATGCACTACCAAATCATTATGTAATATTTCTACCATACAGTGAAAATAGAGGTAAATGACCTCAAGAACAGAGAATAGTGAAATGTGATAAAATAAGTGACGAGTTTTGAATATTTATCATCTTTTAAAAATATAATTTATTTAATGGTAAGTTCATATCCTTTCATTTTTAACAACAGCTGTGTTTAACAACCAGTTCACAAAATTTCTGAAAATTGAATAAACAGTCTGCAAACCTGTATAACTAGGCTCTAGTGCATGGCTGAATCCTTTCCTTGAACTCATTTTAATCCTTACAACAACCAGATGAAGTAGTTACTGTACTTATCCCCAGTATACAGATGAGAAAAAAGAGACAAGGGAGGATATACAGTAAGTTCTCACTTAAGATCATAGATATGTTCTTGGAAACTTCAACTTTAAGTAAAATGACTTACAATGAACAAAACCAATTTTACTATAGGCTAATTGATATAAACGAGAATTAATTTCCTACGGCATATTTCTGGTCACAAAAACATCACTAAACTTCTAAATAAAGACTCCTAAACACTTCTAATATTAAACATTGAAATATTAAACATTTGAGAAACATTAATAAAGACAAGTAAGGTAATTATTTTCTAACCCACTTATTCCAGTTCAGGATGGCAGGTGGCTGGAACCTATCCTGACAGCTCAGGGTATAAGATGAAACCCAACCCTGGACAAGATGTTCTTCCATTGCAGGGCACACTCACATACATACCCACAATCACTCAGACTGGGAAAATTTAGACACGTCAATTTGCCTAACATGCACATCTTTGGAATGTGGGAGGACAGCAGAGTACCCAGAGAAAACCCATGAAGACATGGAGAAACATGCAAATTCCACAAAGTGGCTGGAGATCAATTTATTTTTTTTCTCATCAATGGTATAACAAAAGGACATTATTCGAGGACCAGCTATATATTATTATATTAGGTATATAAACATATTCTATTTAATATGTGTGTGATTATATAGAAATAGTGATATATAATATTTACTAGTATATAAATTACATATTGATTAAATATAATAAATATAAATGTGCTATTATATGTAAGGAAATATATAATAGTATATATTTATGCATTTTGTATAGTGTATATATAAAATATGTGTTATTTTATACATAAATACATGTGCTGATATGTATAAATATGCTGGTATCTATATACAGTTACTTACTAAAGTAGCTGTACTAAATATAAATATACTGTTAAATATGTAAATATATAATGTTATGCCAGGTGGTGATAAAAGTTATGAAGAATAATAAGGTAAGGTGAAAGGGATAGAAAGTAGCAGAGGGATTGAATTGCTATTTCAGACAGTGTGGTCAGGGAAGGCATCTCAGAGGAAGTGACATCTTAGTTGAGACCTGAAGGGGAGTATACCCTAGGCATATTTGGAGGAAGAGCATTCCAGGTAGAGGGAACACTAAGTACAAAGACCCTGAAGTAGGAACAAGCTTGGCAAGTATTCAAAGAACTAAATAATTTATTCATCATTCCTTAGAAATGTGAGCTTCATTAGACAGGGATTTCTGTTCTGTCTTGTTCACTGCTACTCCCAGGCACCTAGAATAGGGCCCAGCACATAGTGGGTGTTAGATGTTTGTTGAATCCACCCTATTTTTGCTCTGTTCATTCTTTCCTGCATTTATTTGGGGCCCTGGGAGGGGTACACAGATGGTAGACATAGACAAAGACACAAAGAGACACTTGGAGTCCCCAAGAGCTAGGGAGGAAGCAAAGGCTTGTCAAGGGAGCTGCAGGGCCTTTTGGGGGTGGTGGGAACACGGCTGCCTGCAGAAATGAGAAAGTTTTTCAGCCATCAGCTGCTTTTCCACTGAGAGGAGGGAGTGCTAGGCATTGGAGGTCCATGTTTACCTGGTGGGACGCTTCACACATCCTGTTTTCTTGCCTCTCACAAAGAGGACGTTTGATTTTTTGCAAAGAAATTTGCTTCCTCCAGCAGGGCCAGGGGATTGGGGGATCGGAACCAGGCTCTGAACTCCCCAGGTAAGGTGTTGGCCTGTAGCTCTCACCCAGCACTCCACTGAGTGGATAGGTGTCCTCCCCTCAGCCTTCTGAAGAGGTCAAGGAGGGGGAAGCTACCAGGTCAGCTCTGTACTGGAGGGCATCTTACCACTAGAGGAATAGACTGGGGTGATCCAGGCACAGGGGACTGGACGCTTATTCAAAAAACCTTGTTGCCCTGGGTCTGCTTTGAGGGAGAGAAGAGTTACTCAGTGGGGGGTCCGCATGAAAGTGAAATTAGAATCCCAAAGGCAGTCAGTAAGAGGCTACTTTTGGAGCCAAAAAGAATTCATTAATTCCTTTTACAAATACATTATTGAGCAATTAGTGTATGTCAAACATTGTTCTAAGTGCTTTTTACCTCTATTCATTCAATCTTTCTAATGGCCCTATGAGTTAGGCATTATCACGCCCTGGGGGAAGCTGGGACTGTCAGGTTTCAGAACTTGCTCCAGGCCACACAACTAATGAGTGGCAGAGCTGGGAAAGCTCACACTGTTATGTTTCACTCTGTGGCTCCCTACCCTGAAGGCTTCTGAAAAGTGACCCATTTTAATAAAAAGCAGGGGTCTGCTTGGAAGAACTGACAAGAACCCAAACTGACTTTTAAGAGCCTCAATAAGAATCTCAAATGTCACACAAGGGTCTGCTTTCTTGAACCAATAAAAGTCTTAAATGACCCTGAGAAAGGGCCCCACCATGATGAACTAATAAAACTTTCTTATCCCTGGCACAACCTCAAGGTTTAGGTCAAGCTTAAAGACATCTGTTCCTTTCAAAACAAACTTCCCTCTGCAGCCAGGTTTCACTTTCCCTTTGTTTTCCCTCCTACCAGCATATGTTGAGCACCTGCTATTTGCAGTCCACTTTGCCTGACTCCTCCTGCAATTTAGCTGACTATAGGATACAGAGCTGGATGAAGGTTTGTCCCTCTCCTAGAAGAGTTTACTTGGCAGAAATATACAAAACAATGATGATAATATGACACTTGATAAGTGGCATTTATTGAGCACCTGCTGTGTGTCTTTTGGCCCTGTGCTGGGCAATGTTGGAGGGCCAGGAAGGCCCTGGGAGGGGAAGGTAGTGATCAGAGCAGGAAGCTATTGCCGGGAGGTGGTGAATGGGGGGGGGGCGGGTATCTGTGTTTTGTCCAAGGTACACTAGTTCTTTGGGTAGGACACTTCGGATTTTTCTTGAAATCTAGACATCAGCCTAGCTCTCCCCCTCCTTAGCCACCTGGGCCAAGGCCTCTGCTGACAGGTGTCTCTTTTCCTGACCTGCCTGTAGCACAGATGTATAATGGCTCTGGGGAGAGGAGGAGACATCAGAGTAGGCCAGATAGACAGAGTAGTGTGAGTGTGTGTGTGTGTGTTTGTGTGTGTGAATACCCCAAATGCATCTCATCTGCCTGTACATGTTCTCAGCTACAAACATACATATTTGTGCTCCACATGTGTCTTCCTATGTAAACTGCCTGGTTGTATCTTGTATCTATGCCTGTCTAATTTGTGTGTTTCCTTTTTGGCATCAGTGTGTCCGTACTGTCTGCTTGGGCAATTCATTCATATTAGGCCATATGTGTGTGTATGTCTGTGTGTGTTTCTTAGGTGTTTATGTGTCTCTTTTGTAATGCTTGTGGATATGTTTATCTCTTCTGTTAATGTGTCTCCTATGTATCTTTCTTCTTTGCCACTGTGCTTTTGTCTCTCCTTGGTGAGTAGCTGTAAATGTGTGTGCCCTATAGGTGTTTCTTTTGGTGCTATTGTATGTGTACTATCTGGTTCCCTTGTTTCCTCTTCATTCATCTTTAGGTGTATTTTCTACATATCCTCTTTATAACAATAGGAAGAGTACTCTCTGCATTCTGCTTTTCCTGATTGTGCACTTGTCTATGCATTCTCCATGTGTTTCTTCTTTGACTTGATTTGTGAATAGCTGTGTGTATACATGGCTATCTGCAGTCATCTGCTTAAAGGCAGTTGTGTGAGTGTCTGTGATTGTGGCTTAACTGTACAATTGTGTCTGCTGTGAGTACTTCATTCTGTGATCAGAGCTGGATGTGGTTGCATAAGGTCACAAGTTCATATATGAGTTGAAATGTGGAGAATTATCATTATAAAGCCTGAATTTGGACTTTGGCCTCTAGGGCCATCTGAATCTGGAAGTGTGTACGGGAGACACTGGGCCTGTGTATAATGTTGGCTGTATGAAATCAAATTTGTCTGTGTACTTTGTGTGTGGCTGTGCATCTGTGTGTGATTTGCCTGGTGGTTCTTTGGGTGTGGTTGTGAGTCTGTGGGTAGTGATGTCAGTGGCTTGGTGTGACCCTATCCCTGTGTCACTTTGTGTTCTCTGGGTGGGGTCTGAGGCTGTGAGTGATGATGCCTGTAAGACTAAGTGCAGCTGTGAATGTGTGACTACCATGGCCTGGGTTCTCTGTGTGTAGTCTGTGTGTGTTCATATCTGTCAGCCTATATTTTCTGTGTGTGGCTGTGAGTCTACACGCAAATTTGTTTGTAGCTCTGTGAGTGATGGTGAGTCTGCCTCCATCTCTGAGCCTCTGGATGAGGCTGTGATCCCTGAGTATGCAGGAGTCTCTTTCCTGTGGAAAGCAAATGCCCACCCCTAGCCCTTCTTCAACTGCAAGTAGTTTGGGGGCATCTAGGCTAGCTTTGAAGCCTCAGCCAGCTGTTGGCCTTTCCGGGAATTCTGTGCTCCCTGTGGGGGGTAGGCAGACCAGTGGAGGGGCTGGACAGAGACCTCTTGTCCACCTGAGCCTCAAGCAACCCAGCTGAGTTGGGCCTGGACTGCAAGTTCACCCTGCCTGACTTCCTCCTTGCAGAAGAACCATTCCTTGCCTGGGACAGACATGCCTGTCACATGCCTGGATATGAGTGAACAGACATACCCCCATATAAGACAAACAGACAGGCAGACAGACAGTGGGGCTTCTCAGGGTGTGGACAGGCCTCACCCAATGTCTGGGCTGGGTCCAGGACTTCAGGGTGTGTCTAGTTTGCAGACAGCAGCATCCACACTCTCCACCCAACCACAAATGTCCTCTCTTCTCTTTGGGGACCTCCAAAATCTATGGTCCTCTCTTGGCCAGGTTGTCTGAGGTCAGCTTATAGTGGCCTGGCTGTTTCTATACCTGCACCTATCCCACTGCTGTCACCAGATTTGCCCATCTATCTTGTCTGTCCCTCTGCCTAATCTGACTTTCTTTGCCTGTTGTCATCTGTCTCTCCAGGTGTCCCTCTGCCTCAGTCACTCCCTGTGCTCCCTTGTTTCTCTGGGCTGGTGTGTCTGTTCCCAACCTATGTCTGGGAATGTGTCTAGCAATGTCCACTTGTCTACCTGCCAGTTGTGTTTCCTGTTTATTACGGGGCCTTACTGCCTGTTGCCTTCCTCCAGGTGCTTGTATAGGCCTACCCTCTGTTTTTGAATCTGTCTGTAGTCTCTTTCTCTCTTTGAGTGCCCCTCTGCCTGTCTACTACTTCACCACACTATCTGTCCTCTGTGTTGTCTGTCCTCGTGCCTGCCTGTCTTTATTTGTCACTGTTTCTCTTACTATCTGTAGCTCTTCTCTGCATATCTTCCCTCTATCCATCCCGTCTCTCTATGTAACTGACCCCTGAGGCAGTTCCTTCTGCCTGCCTGTCCCTCTTGCCGGGTGTGGATCTACTGCCTCAATTTTTCTATCTTTCCCTTCCCTTGCCCTCTCAGCAAAGACGCACACACACCTCCATGTGGGTCCAGATGAGGGGGAGCGCCCGTCTCCCCCAACAACTTCCCCCACCCAGAGCCAGAAGGAGGGAAACTTAATTAAAATGAAAACTTCTCAGAAAAAAAAAATCCGCGGGCCACTGGGACGTGGGCTGTGCTGATTAGCTACCGAGCAAGCGCCGTGGGGCTGATTGGCCACTAGGTGGGGCGGGGGCAGGGGCAGGGTCCAGTGAGTGGGAGCCGTGCCAGCCTTGGGGGTTAGGAGCCTGTCGCTTCTGGAGCTGAGAAGAGCTGGAAGGTGAGGAGGAGCCCCTGGCCGGGGCGGGGATGGGGCTTCAGAGACCTTGAGACACAAGTGGCGGTCTTGGGAAGGGACTCAGGGGTTTCTTGGACACCTTTTTAGCATTATTGGAGAATTGAATGGGAGGGGGAGTCTCTTGATCCCGGGAAGTAAATTCAGGAGTGGGTAGGAGTCCTCAGAGAGTGCTTACAGCTGAGGATGCGGCTCCATGAGAACTCTCGCCTTCCCAGGAATGGGACTCAGGGCTTCTGGCAGGGGTCTCCTGGAGGCAGTTTCAGCAATGATAGGCACCTGGAATGGGGGTTTCTGAGCTATTGGGTTCCCAGGAAGTGAGTTCAGGGCTAAGGGTTTCTTCAGAGACACTCCATTTAGAAGACAGGGACTGTAGGCTGGCCTGGGGATCGCAGAGACGCCCTCATCCATCCCCCCCTCCGCCCCTGCCGAAACACATCAGGCTCTGGAGGGGGCTTTTGATGAAGGTCTCAGAGACAGCTCATCCTCAGGAGGGGAAATTAGGGCTCAGGCCAGGTTCCTGAGACACTCAAAGCCCAGGAATTATCTCAAGTCTGCAAATGGCTCCAAAGTTACTTCTGTCAGAAGAGGAGTGTTTAAGACTTGACAGAGGTCCTAGAAAATACCTCTGGTCCCTAGAAGGGAGATTAAAGGCAGGGATGTGTGTGTCCCTGGGTCACTTCTGTTTCTGGAAGGGACTCAGTTGGGGAACTATCTCTGGCCTCTAGTAGGGATATTCAAATTGTGGCAGAGTTCACAGTGTCAGGGGCTGGGGTCTCTGAGGCTGTACCCCACCCTCAGTCCAGTGGACAGGTTGCATCAGCTCTAGGTTCTGGCTTGGGGCCCAGGCTGGGAGGAGGGAGGGTAGGGGGCATGAGGGGCAGTAGGGCGACATGTGTCCCTGTAAGGACTGAGGCCTGGCCACAATGTAAGGGTGGAGTAAAGGGGTGTGTGTGCTGGGGACTGGGGAAGGAAAGGAACAGACAGCAAGATGACAGAGTGAGTCTGGGGTCTGGGAAGAGAGGTTATCCAGCTCCAAATGGCCATTTGGTCTGCTGTAGGGTTGGCTTCTCTCTTCCTTTATATTTCTCTCTCTCTCCCACCCTATTTATCTCTTGCTGCCCTCTTTTCTCTATGTCTAAGTGACTTGGCTTCTCTTCCCCTTTGATGCCCTTTTTTCCTCTTTCTCAGCCTCTCATTTTTAGCTCAGATTCTCTCCATTTATGTTCCTGTCTCTCCCATCCCTCTCTTCCTGTTCCCCTTGCCTCATCTGTTTCTCAGTCTTTCTCTGTCTGAATCATTTACCCTTTCACATAGTTCTCCTACTTTATAGCCCCCCACCCCCGCTCTATCTCTGACCCCTACCCCATTTCTCTTTCTACAGGATGGAACTACAGGATCCAAAGATGAATGGATCCCCCCTGCAGGGGCTGTGGGGTAAGTCAGGGCCCAAGGGGTTGAGGTCAGGGAGTCAAGATTAGCCTCTCTCTCATCAACCCCAATTTCTCTGCCCTCTCCAGCTATAGGCAGGAACGTGAGAGCTTCCTGCCCAGCCATAATCCAGCTCCTGGGAGGAAGCTGGCCCAGTTCATGGATGTGAGTTGACCCCCCAGGATCTCTTCCAACTGCACCTTGTCCAGCTCATCATCTTCTTTCTGGCTAGTGTCCCTCCCCAGCTGTTCCATGGCCTAGCTATTTACTGCCCCAGCTGCTCCCCATCCCCAGCTACTCCTCTCTCCAGATGTTTTGCCTCTGGTAGCCACTCTACCCTCTCCTGTTTTTCTCCACTTCCAAATGCTCCCCTCCAAAATTTATCCTAGTTTTCCCATTACCAGCTCTCCCTCTCCCAGCTTTTTCCTGTCTTCAACTCATTTTTATTCCTAGCTTCTTGGTTTCTCCTCCAGCCCTTCCTGGGCTTACTTCTGCCCCAGCCACTTTTTCCCTACTCTTTCCTGGGCCCCAGCACTGGTCTCCTTACCTGGTCCCCAGCACTGGTCTCCTTACCTGGTCCCCCTCCCCATGTGTGCCCAGGCCTTGCCCATTACCTGTAGTTTGAGGGAAAGACATCATTTGGAATGTCAGTGTTCAACCTCAGCAACACCATCATTGGTAGCGGCATCCTGGGGCTGGCCTATGCCATGGCCCACACAGGGGTCCTCTTCTTCTTGTGAGTCCTAGGTGGCTTGCGGGGGCAGAGGTATTGTGGGGCAGGTGGGAGGCCTGGATGCTAAGTCTGAGTTGTGCCATTTGCCACAGGGCCTTGGTGCTGTGCATTGCTCTTCTGTCTTCATACTCCATCTATCTCCTGCTGACCTGTGCTGGTGTTGTAGGTGAGATTCAGAGCTCAACCCAGACCTTGAACCCTAGACCATGGACCCACCCCCCTGACTTGTGATCCCAGACTTTAACCCAAACCCCAGACTCTGGACATACCACTCTTGACTCCAGATCTAGGACCTAGGATCCCAGACCCCACACTCAACTCCCTGGACTCCAGACCCCAGACTGCACCCTAGCCTCAGACCTTACCTGGGTTTCCACATCCCTAGCCCCCAATCCCCAGCTTTCACCTGTGGGGTCTGGCCATCAAACCCCATTGTTCAGACCCTCCTCACTACCAGACTACTACACTCCATCTCTAATCCCCATCCTTCAGTTTCTAGTTCCTCCTAACCATGGAAGCCAGCTGCATAACCTCAAGACCCCTGCTCCTCAGATCCCAGCTTCCAATTTCTTACTGCCTTAGATCTCACACTTCACTTCCACCATGGTCTCAGACCATGTATATATGATTTGGTCCCAAGACCTCCACTACCCACCTCCAGCCCCCAACCTTCTCCCTGCCCACCAGTTCCTGGCCAGAAATCCCAACTCCCAGATTCTACCCCAAGCCCAAACCTTACTGCTTAACCCTCACCTCTAGCCCTTATCAGTCAAACCCAATTACTCCAAGCCCCAACTCTCCAGCTCCTACATCCTCTGAACCCCACTCCTCACCCCTGTACTGGCTACTTGGACCCACAACTTTTTCCTTCCTGTCTCCTCCACCCACAGGCATTCGAGCCTATGAGCAGCTGGGACAGAGGGCACTGGGGCCTGTGGGGAAGGTAGTGGTGGCTACAGTCATCTGCACAATGTTGGGGGTGAGGACTCTGGGAGCTGGGGAGTCAGCTTGGAGGAAGGGGATGTGGTGAGGTGGGCTTCCCCAGGCTGGGCTAGGGAAAATGGGGTAGGGGGTTGAAAAAATCCTTTTGCTTACACTTCTTTCTACCCATACCACCCATGTCCAGTTACCTGTTCATCATCAAATCTGAACTCCCCCTGGTTATTGGCACCTTCCTGGACATGGACCCCAAGGGGTGAGTGGGCAACACCCTTTGGCTCTGGCCCAAACACCCTTTGGCTTCCTCCTAGGTCCAGCTGCTGTCTTCAACTCTGTGTCCCAAGTGTTCTGTTTTGAGACCGTTGGGCAGGCCAATTTGGTTAGACTTTGATTCCTGTGTATTATGATGCCAACAGTATGTGTGACTGTGGCTCTGACTATAGAGTTCAGTAGACCATGTGTTGATTTCATGACTGTTCTGGCTGATTCTGTCTGGTAGCTGACTTTTTATGTCCAATGTACTCTGAAGCTACTCTGATGCTGACCATGTAACTGTACTATCTAGTAGACCTAAACTCTGTGAGTTTGCTTCTGTGACTGTTATACTGGTAGGTTCTCTTGGCCAGCTGTTTGATAGTTGACTATAGCTGTACCTCGTATACTGTGATTCCAATCATGTGTGTTTGATATTTGTTTACCTGTGCAGTGGATTCTTTTTGATTCTGGGTCCAACAGACTGGGTGAATCTATCTCTCCTCTTGTCTGTATGGTCACTGACTCCAATGGTGTGTGTGTACGTTTGTGTGCTGTGTACTGTGGTACCAACTATGTATATGTGATTTGCTCTAACTGTTTGTGCCAGTAGACACCATCTCTGTTTAATATGGTGACCATTGTTTTGGCAAATTCTCTGTGTGTGTGTGTGTGTGTGTGTGTGTTCCTCAACTCTGACTATATATATCTTCTGTATTGTTCCAACCATGTATGTTGATTATTGTTCTGAGTATGCATCCAGATGACTGTGTGTTCAATTCTGAATTCATCTGCTAGCTGAATCTGCTCAGTTGTTTGTATATGATGGCTGACTCTGTGTATCATGTTAATTCTTTGGTTTGATTCTGAAACCATCCAGGTAGCTGGCAGTCTATGCAACTATGTATGTCTAATTGTTATAATCAGCTCCCACGGATATATGGCCAATAATGCTTTGTTGGTTTATTTCTGTGTAACTATGTATGAGATAGAAAGAGAGCATGTGAATGCCTGGAACATAGTGAGCAGTCAATAAAATTCTTTTGGACAAATGAACAATTGTTCAGCTGATTTTGTATTAACTATCTTGCTTGGGCACCTCTTTCCAATATCTGTATAGATCCCACTCTTTCTTTGAGCTCAGTTCCAACAGTGTAGCCAGTTCACTGTTCACTGTCTCTATTTTTGTCTTTGGCCATGTGGTCAGATTGGCCCAGTTACTTCAGGTGTTTAACAAACCTGTTCAAACAACTACACATGTATGTTTCTGACTTTTTATCTGACTCTGCATTGTTGCCTGCCTATCAGATCATTAGATTGTTATTGTACCTGTCAGACATACCAAGGTCATGACACTCTTTGTCTGGCACCTTCTGTTGGACTATGTGAGTCTGACTGATTTGGGGTGTTGTTTGTCCATCCAGTTGTATGTCCACTTGAAAGTCTGATGTCACAGTTTTGTTTAACTGTGCATGTATTGTCAGCTGTATCCCTCTGACAGTGTCCAACTGATAGTCTGATAATCAGTCTGGCTATTTCTGTAAATCTTGTGTCATCAACGTTTATCTGAATCATTTCTCACAGCTGAGGTGTTGGCTCATTTCTCCTGACTGTGGGCAGAAATCTGTCTATCCAGTTGTTTTCTATGAGCATCTGCCTGACAGTTTTCCTTGTCAGACAGCTAGTCACTATGGTTACCTTTCTTCCTAGGGGCTGGTTCTTGAAGGGAAACCTCCTCATCATTATTGTCAGTATGTTAATCATCTTGTCACTGGCCCTCATGAAACACTTGGGTAAGAGGCTTCCTGCATTAGTCATTGGATAGTGTGGTAAGAGAAGGGGAGCCAGATTGAGAGAATCCCCATTTTCATGGGCTGTAGAATACCAGGGAAGACCTTGTTTGATATGGATTTTAACAGATGAATAGGAGTTTGCTTTGGAGGGCGGTTGGTCCAGGTAGAATTAAAAGCTTATGCAAAGATGTGGCATAATTGGGGTAAGAGGGTTTTAAAGGATAGACTTGGAGTTTAATATTTGCTGTAATGAGGGATTCCTTGATATTTGAGGCTCTGTGTTATTGCCCCTTGCAGGCTACCTGGGATATACCAGTGGTTTATCTCTTACCTGCATGCTGTTTTTCCTCATTTCGGTGAGTCTGAGTGAGAAGGACTTAAAAAGCAGAGAGAGAGTCTGGGAGGTTGGGACATAGCCTTCCCTGTAACCTCGCTTCCTACCCTTCCTAACCCAGGTTGTCTATAAGAAGTTCCAGCTTGGCTGTGCCATGGACCACAGTGAGACAGCAGTGAAGAGCAAGAGTGCCCCCTCCAGGCCTTCCCATCCAGGGGTCAACAGAAGCTGTGAGGCTGAGATGTTCACAGGTGGGTGTGCAGACTGATAGGATTTGTACCACACTCAGGCCCTCTGGTCCTGTCACATAGTGCACTCTGCTCAGAGTGGAGCCATGTATTGGACATTGGGGACTTCCAAGTGTCTGATGTGGAAGGCAATGTTGGGACCAGGGTCATGGTGAGGAGGGGATGGAAACTTGTAGGTTCTGGGTCATTCTGGGTCAAACTTGGGCCATTCTCTCAGATGTTCTACACAGTGCCCATTTGTCTGCTGCCCTGAGGTGCTGCCCATCTACGTGGAGCTCTGCCCGTGAGTAGGCAAGAGGGCATGCATGATGGGCCAGCAGATTGGGCAATATAATGTCTGACAATCCCTTCAGCAGTCTTGAAACTATAGTTTGGTCATTGATTGTAGATTTTGCCAAGGGAGAGGTTTGAAGTGGCCAGGAAGCCTTGGGGAACACAGGGCAGTGATTGTTTACTGATTGGGGCTTAAGTGTTCTACTCTTTTAATATCCATTACAAGTGTGAATGGACAGAGTGGGGCAGCAGAGATGATCAGATGGAGGGGGTGGCATGCATGGATGGGGATAGGGAGATGGAGATGATCCGATGGAGGGAGTATGGATGGACAGAAGGGCTAGCAGGGATGATATAATGGGGGATGTGTAGATAATCAGGCATGGATGCTCAGGTGGAAGGGAGGGTCAGTGAAAGTCAAATGGAGAGGAGAAGCAGAAATGGTCATACAGAGGAGATGGGCAAAGATAGTCATATGAGGTGAGATATGGATGACAGATAGGAGAGGCTAGTCACACAGGGGAGGCAGAGATGGACACCCCAGTGTGTACCAGCTGAACATCAGCTCTGGGAGAAGGGGAAGGTGGAAACTGGTTCTGAGGTTCATGGACCAAGTTCAGGGTCTGGGCATGACAGTTTCATGACATCTATACTTTAGGCCCTACAAGCACAGAATGCAGGCTGTGACCAATGTGTCCATTGGCGTCATGTTCTGCATGTATGGGCTCACAGCCACCTTTGGATACCTCACCTTCTACAGTGAGTGGGGCTGGTGTCTAAGGGTTGGGTGGGAGCTTGGGGATGGGACTGGGCAGTCTACTGGGGCAGGAACCTGAGCATTTTCTCTCCATGCATTTGGACTCATCAGTTTCCAAAGGGAAAGTATGCATCATGCATGTAGATTTTGTTACTCTGTGTGTGTGCTTCTGGGACACTGGTCCAGGTGCATCTAGTATATCTAGCATCTTGTTTCCCATGTCCCATGGCCCAGGCAGTGTGGAGGTGGAGATGCTGCACATGTATAGCCAGCAAGACCTGCTCATTCTCTGTGTGTGCCTGGCAGTGCTGCTCACAGTGACTCTCACTGTGCCAGTTGTACTGTTCCCTGTGCGTGAGGGTGAGGGGGGTCACATGGAGTGGAGGGACAGAGGGCAAAGACATAGATGTTTTGATGGATGGTGGAGATAGGAGTGGATGGATGGATGGAGGAGGCAGGGGTAAACAGACAGGGAAGGCAGAGGTGTCAGATGAACAAAGAAGGCAAAAATAGATGGTCAGACAGAAGTGGCCATAGATGGAGAACAGAGAGAGTCAGGGGACAGGGGTAGTAGTTGGAGGGAGGAGGCACAGATGTCTGGCTAGACAGAAGAGGGAGGCAGGAATGGTCAGAGAGAGGGTAGAGGCATAAATAGATGGATAATCAGAATGAAGAAACAGGGATGGACAGAAAAAGGGTGGAGGCAGAAGTAGTGAGGTGTTGAAGGGACAAAGCTCTCAGATGGGGAGGTGGGATGACTAGACAGAAGAGGGAGATAGAGGTAATCAGATGGAAAAAGAGGTAGAGATCTCAAGGTGGAAGAATAAGTGGGTAGTCAGATGGGGAGGCAGAAATAGTCAGATAGAGGAAGAGGCAAAGATTTCAGACAATGGGTAGAGGCAGAGATGATCAGACAGAAGGAAAAGGTATGGATTATCAGAAGGGAGGCAGATGCTTATTCAGAAGGTGGAGGCACAGATAGATGGTCAGACAGGGTGGAGATAGTCAGAGAGAGGGGAAGTCAAGGATCTCAGACAGAGAGTGGAGGCAAAAGTGATGCTCAGACAGGGTGGAGTTAAAGACATGATCACGTGGAGTGGGAGGCAGCACTTGGGCCTGACTCATGTCCCACTGTACTCTGGCCACAGATCTGCCGGGCCCCGCAGCAGCTGCTCTTCCCAAGCAAAGCCTTCAGCTGGCCACGGCATGTAGTTACAGCCCTGATCCTGCTTTTCTTGGTCAATGTCCTTGTCATCTGTGTGCCCAGCATCTGGGATATTTTTGGAGTTATTGGTCAGTGTCCCAACCCCAGTCTCAGACCCCATATAATATGGGCCTTGTGCCCCAAACTTACATTGACTCCTGTCCCTCCTGCTTGTCCTCCAGGGTCCACCTCAGCCCCCAGCCTCATTTTCATCCTTCCTAGTGTCTTCTGCCTCCGCATTGTACCCTCTGAGGTGGAATCCCTCTCCTCCTGGCCCAAGATCCAGGTGAGCTTTCCAAGGGAGGGCTGGGGAAAGAGGGTACATCCAGGGAAGGGGGCAGATGGTCTGAAAGAATGAAGGAGATTGTCTTAGGAAGTGGCTGAGCAAACAGAGCACCAGCAGATTCTGGGAAGACAGAGGGGACACTGAGGAAGAGGCTGGCATAAAAGGAGTGTTCTTCAGACAGATGGAAGGAGCACCATTAGAAGAGGGTCGAAAGAACTTTCAAGGAGGTTGGAGGAGAGTACTCCCTGAAAGGTTCTAGGAAGATGGAATGAGGATTTATTGGAAGGGGCTGGCTTTAAGGAAGGAGAGGGAGCACAAAGGAGGGTTAGAAATGAATGGTCATTATCTGGAAGGGGTGGAGGGCTTGTAGAACATTCTCAGGAGGAGCTCGGGTGTGGAGACTCAACCAGCCCCACCTTTTCTCTCGTCCACAGGCTCTGTGTTTTGGTGTCCTGGGGGTCCTCTTCATGGCAATCAGTCTAGGCTTTATGTTTACCAACTGGGCTACAGGCAAGAGCCATGTGTCCAGACACTGACCATGCCTTGCTCCAGCCAGGCCCCTGTGTGCCTGTGGATGTGGAGAAAGATGAGGCTACTCTCTCAGGTCCCTCCTACCTGGCGTATGGAGGTGCCTGGTTCCCATTAACATGGCTATCAGAAGTAGGGGGCCACAGAGGCTACAGAGTGGTCCACTGTCCTCCCTCTCAGGGATGCTGAACTTGGATCATGGCCCTAACCCTAACTCCATAGAAGGAGGGAGAAGTCAGGTCCTTAGGGAGCCCCTACCCAGCCTAGTTCTTTCTGCCTCCTCCTGGTATAAGCTATTTGTCAGGATTACCCTCAAGGTAAAGGGGAAGAATAAAGATGCTAAATTGCAACTCTGGCTTCAGCCTTCTGATTTCTAAGACTTCTTGGGAACCTGCTTAGGTTCACAGAGGGGTAAATTGAGGACCTGAGTATAGGACTGAGCCAGCTCTCATATGTTCACTCACGTCTCCACTTCTTCAGTAATTTGCTACCCAACTCATTGTTTCATTCACTTGCTCACTCAAAAAACATCTATTGGGAGCCTACTGGGTTCCAGGCACTGTTCTAGGTGCTAGAGATAAAGCAGTGAATCAAGAAGACAATAATCCCTGGAGTTGAAGTTCTAGCACAATAATGGGCAAACTGTGGCCCACAGGACAATTCAGCTCACTGCCTATTTTTGGCCCTTGAGTTAAAAATGGTTTGCACATTTGTAACCGATTGAAATAAATCAAACGAATTTGTAACACCTGAAAATTATATGAAGAAAGACACGAATCTTCAAATTGAAAAGAGCCACTAAGTTATGAGCATGATTAACACACACACACACACACACACACACATACACACATACATGCATGCACACACACCCTAGAAATAATTTTTTTTAGGTTTAAGAGAAAAACCTAAAGGATAAAGAGAAAATCCTGAAAGGTCCCAGAGATAAAAGAGAAGAGAGAACACAGTAGAGAAGTTCTTCAAAGAGCTGATGAGAAATCACTTTGAACCTATCTGTATCTGACTAAGATAATCCAGAAGAGAGCAAAAATATTTCAGAAAATTCATCACACATATACCCTTTCTGAAAGAATTATTAGGGTATATGATCCATCAAGAAGAAAAAAATTGATTTAGGAGGAAGGAAGGTGTTCCTATAAGTAATGGTGGGTGAGGGAAAATAGTAAAATTTATTGAAAAGTCTAAATTTTGATTGTAAATTTTAAAAAATTACAATCCTGAATGAAAATTCCAGGTAATATAAACATAGTAGATGAGAATAGGGACAGAAAAGAAAAGAGTTCTTGTGTTGTTTAAAAGATGGACATAGATGCTAATTAATGGTAGAATTGTAGAAGAGTTAAGAGCACTAGCTTTTTAGAGTACAAACTCTAAAGGGAGGCTGCATGGGTCCAAATTCTGGCTTCTCAATTTACTAGCTATGTGACCTTTTGTAATTGACATAACCTTTCTGTGCCTCAATCTACTCAAGAGTAAACCAGGAATAACTTGGATTGTTATGATTCAATGAGTTAATATAGATAAAGCACTTAGAATAACACCTGTCATGTGGTAAGTGCTATATATATTTTAGTTATTATTGTTAGTAATGACTTGAAATGCCTAGCATTAAAATGTAAAGCCATATCTGGTTTTAGATGAAGATGGTGAACCAACAATAGTTGTTGGCTTTCTTCCCCAAACCTAATCCTGCAGGCGCCACAGGAGGTGTTTGGATTTCAGAATGGTTCCCAGCAATAAGACTTGATGGTTTGGTCCCCACTGAGGGATGAGATGGCTTAGAGTGGGAAAAGGTCAGAGGCCATAAAGGGAGGATAAGCTGAGGTGAAGCTATCTAACTGTGTCCTTTTCTCATTTTCTGGAAACACTATAGAATAGAAAAGTGGTAGGGCCCACCCAGTGCTAGTCTGAGGTAGCATGTTTACATCAAGTCACAGTAGGGGTGGAAAGCTCATAGAAAAAGTGTAGTTAGGCTGGTTAGTAACTAGGCATTTCTTCTCAAGCCTTCCCTCCACCCTCTGAGCTAGGCAATTACAATGAATAACACCCCCATCCCTGTACTGCTTTAATACTCTCACTTGGTGGCTAAGGTTGAAGTCCTGGAAGCTTCCTTGGGGAATCAGGCTAGGGAGGGGAAAGAAGGTTTGACTGAGTCCAGAGGGCAGCTCTAAAGGTTCTCTAACTTAAGATATATCAACTTCCAAACCCTCAACCTCACATGGAGTATCCAGGCTACACATTTTCCAGGAACTGTTATATAGAAGAACTATTAGAGATACTGGATATTAATTGCTCAAATAAATAATTTAGTGGAACAGGTTGGACATTAAAGTGGGTGCATTTGAAAAAGCAATAAAAGTCATCAGGTATAGATAGAGATGGAATAAATGAAGGAAAAGTTAATACGGAGGATAGAAGTATAAAGGTCAAAACCCATCTAACAGTAGCTTCCTAAGAAGGGAATACAGTGATCAGAAAGGAGGGAATACTTAAATAAATAATGAGTGAGAATTTCTCAGATTTAGATGACTTAAGATTTAAAGAGATCATAGTGTACCGAACAGAATAGATGACACACACACAATACACCATGCCCAGACATTTAAGATTATGAAAGATAAGCAAAGGTGATTTTTAAAACATCCAGAGAGAAATAGTAGTTTACTTACAAAGAAAGAATAATTAAACTGACATCAGATCTTTTAAACACTGGAGGCAAGGAGATACAACTCCAAAGTGTTGAAAGGAAGGGAATTTTGTATAGGGAGTAATAAAGGCAGTCTCAGGCATACAGGGTCTCAGAACATTTAAGACAGAAAGCACAAGCATTAAAGACAACAGCAGTAGAGCTAACGTATGAGGAAGGAGAATTTTTGCACATTGCTAAGCAAGAATCTGCTTTACTCATTCACCATTGGTATTACATATTTAAAGTTTTTTTCCCCATGAAAGTATTATATTGAATTTTAAAATTTATTCCATTGTAGTTCTGATGATTGCTTCACTTTGAATCTTACTATGGACTTACTGGATATTTAGGCAGCTACAAACTACTCAGAAAAAGGAAGAAATGGCAATGGAGATAATTAAAAAATGGTAGTGTAACTATAACAGAGTAACCAAAGGAGAAATTGTTAGTGTAAATAAACATCAAATGGAATTTTCTCTGTTGCCAAAACAAAGAGACTTACACTCTTTCATTTTTCTTCAAGCATTTCCTTTAGAAACTTAGGATTTTTGAATACTTCTTCTGCCCCTTTAATATGTGTGTACATATTTTTAAAAGCTAAATAGGTCTCTTGCCAGCCTATAATCCAGGAATGTCTTTCTTAAGAGCCTCAGACCCATCTTTTAAAAATCTGATATTAAGGAAGATAGACACCGCACTTCTCTGTCACCTGGGAGTTTAGCCTGGACTCTTGACTCCAAGCTGTAAGCAGCTGCTTGTCATAGAGATAGAAGTTTAATTTTTCCTCTAAGGCAATTAGCTAGCACAGATGGCTACTCCAGCTACCAGGTGAATTTGGGACTTGCCTGGGGTTATTTAACTCTGCTTGAAAGCTGCTCTGAAGACAGGCCAATGAGCTGCACACCTGGACTTTCTGGCTCCCCCCACCACTTTTGGAATGCATGAAACACTACACCTCAAAGCCTGGTATCTAGCTACCCAAACAGCTGCCCTAGGGGCCGGATGATGCAAACTAGAAGTGTGGGGGAGTTAATACCTGTGGAGTACATTTTGACTAATAAGAAAAAAAAACGGAGTGAGCCAAGGCAGACAAATTCTCCCTCTTCCTCCCATTCTTTCATGCACTGTTCTATGCATGGTTTCTCTGTAGTCTGGAGATGTTTTATATGGCCTGAAGGCTGTTTCCTTGGGAACTTGTGGTAAAACAATAGACTTTCAAACACTTGAAGACAGTGTTAAATGTTGATTGTGGAGAATCTAGGTCTGGGCAGAGTAAAATTGACCCAATAAAAAATGGAAAATTTGAGGATTGGGATTAGAGGGAAGGAGTAGAAGAACCAGCGGTGAAATAACTTAAGGGTGATGTTTTTGGAGAAGGATAATAGTTAGATGAACTGCTCATCTTTGTAAAATATATACCTCCTTTACCTCTATTAGTCTCCCCTGTAAAATCTTTAATGAATTGTCCTTATATAACTACTGCCTTCTAAAATGAATTTTCTTTTTGGAGAATGAAACAAATTGAGTCCTGTGCCAGGGCTGGTACAAGAAAACCTGCAGAACAGAGCCTGGTGAAGCAACAGATCTCAGAGGACCTAAAGCCTGCCATGTGAAGAAGCCCAGGCTGGCCTGTTGGAGGATTATACCACAAGAAGCAGACTCATCCTAGCTGAGGCCCCAAATAACCTGCCAGCTGACTGCAGTTGTATGAGAGATCCCAGACAAGACAGCAAAAGAACTGCCTGGCTCCACCTAAATAGCTGACCCACAAAATCCTGAGCAAATAAAATGTTTGTTGTTATAAGCCAACTTCCCCCACAAGAAAAAAATCCATCCCTCCAAAACCCCTCAAAACTAAGGAACATGCACACAGCCAGGTTACAAAATATTATATACAATAATTGACAAGTTTTCTACATACCAATACTAACCATTCAGAGAATAAAATGGAGAAAAATTACATTCATGTAGTAATAAAAATATATAACATATCTAAAAAAGAGATGGTTGGAACAAGATAGCAGATATAGCCCATACATCCACCTACATCTCTTTGATTTGGGAGGAAAATTTTTTAAGGATAATTTCTTAAAAGTACAGCAAAACAAAAGGTGCTGGTGGGACACCAGAAATACTGAGACACTCCTGGGAGATAGAAAGTAGGTGAGATTAGATTGATAGAGATATCCAAGGAGAGAAGATTGCAGCTCAAATCACCAGAGGCAACAGCTGTTCTTTCTAACAAAGCCTCTTAAAAAACTCCAAACTCATAATGAAAAAGGACAAAGACCAGCAGTGGACCTTAGGATAATCATCAGGTAAATTTAAAAGTTCATTTGTAGATTTCCCTTTAGCACTTTATAGATTGGTCACTTTTACCTCTACAATGAAACTCCAAGAATTATTCATTAAAGAAAGTGAACAATCTGCCCAACTTTCTTTATAATACCCGTGAAGATTAAAACATTTGACCATATAATAGGCTACAAATAGAATCTTGAGAAATCCAGCCCCCCAAGCAAAAAATACAAGAGACATCTCTGAACACAATATAATAAAACTGAAACAACTTTTTATATTAGGAACTTTTTAAAAACACCCTTAAAGACTATCTAAAGATGGCTGCTTGAGCAAACTTGTCTATCTCCCCAGTGATCCACTGAAATGACGGTAAAAAATTCATAAAGTACAAATGTTCCTTGACTTATAATGGGGTTGTGTCCCAATAAACCCATCATAAGTTGAAAATAATGTAAGTCAAAAATGAATTTAATACTGAATGTCATAGCTTAGCCTAGCCTACCTTAAACCTGCTTAGAACACTTACATGAGCCTACAGTTGGGCAAAATCATCTAACACAAAACCTATTTTATAATAAAGTGTTGACTATCTCATGTAATTTATGCAAAAACATAAAACAATATTCAAAAAATGCTTAAAACACAGTACACTGTAGAGTATTGGTTGTTTACCTTCATGATTTAGTGGCTGACTGGGAGCTGTGGCTCACTGCCACTGCCCAGCATTATGGGAGAGCATTGTATTATATATATTGCTAGCCTGGGAAAAAAATCAAAATTCAAAATTGAAGTATAATTTCCACTGAATGCATATTGCTTTTGCATCATTGTAAAGTTGAACAATTGTAAGTCAAACCATTGTAAGCTGGGGACCATCTGTACTGGAAAACAAGAAAAGAGTGCCATCCAGGGATCAGGAATTGTGAAGAACTCCTAAAAAAGAGAAAGCAGTTCAGATGAGAGGTAAAGGGAATCGAAAGTCAAAATAAGCAGGAGAGGAAAAAAACTAAGAAAGTAAGAGTATATCCAGAGAAACTCCAAGTAGAGGGTAAATGAATATAAACAGCAAGAAGCACCCCTAAAACTAAAGGGCTAGTTGGGCCTACAACACTCTTACACATGCAGATGGCACTCTAATAATCTTGAATGACTGAATTTCTACCTGTTACCTGGGAAGGGCCTCTAACATAGGTGTGGGGAATCCTGAGAAAGAAGCATATCAGGGTCTGAGGTACCTTTAGCCCTTCACAGTAATAATAAAGGAGAGAAACACATTTGTAGAGAGGGGACCACTTCAGTCTATCTGCTCTCTGGCTAATCCCCCAAAGAAAAGAGTATAGTCAGCATATTCTTCTCCCTTACAGAGAGTCTGAAGCAGATGCCGTACAGTGATACTTTGATTCATGCATTTTATGAATATAATATTCAGATAAAACTATAAAAGACAAAATGATGTCCAAACCATGATTGGCCTATTTCACTGGTTCAAAACCAATGTTCTCACAAGCACGTATATCTCCCTAAGGGAGAATAAATCTTAATAGAGCCAACAGAGTGAAGTGAACTGGACTAAATTCAGGCAATATTACAGAACTGGTATAATTTTCTCATTGTCTCCCAGTCTCCTTTCTTCCTTTGTCCCCCATCCAGTGCCTTCCTGATTTCTAAAGTCTAGTGTTCCATCAACAATAGAAAAGTTATCATGACCGTAGTTACCATGTATGGTTGGTTGGCTGACTTTCAGTGTAAATGTTATATACTCCTAGCAGTGCCCCTCAAGTCCTCTGTCTCTAATGGAGGATCAGAAGATCTGTCTCCTCTTATAGTTCCTTCAGGTGTGAATGGGAGAGCAGTGGCTGGGTACTTTGCTGAGCCTCAGGTACCCACCACCCTCATGGGTTCTTGTGAGAAATAGAGATAATAACAACAGAGTTCTTGGATAGAAAGACTTGACAATGTAAAAATGTCATTACTCCTCAAATTGATATACAAATTCAGTGAAATTCCAGTCAGAATCCCAACAGGGATTAAAAAAAAATCATTGAATTTGACTGGCAGATTCTAAAATGTACCTGGATGTACAAAAGGATGAAAGAAGGACAAAGTGGGAAGACTTCCTTCTGAAAAGCCAGACAATTCTGGAGCTATGGTCCTTGACATAGGGTTGTGCTGGCATAGGGACTGGCAGATTGACCATGGGACAGAAGAAAAAGCTGAGAAACAGACCTACACACAGAAACACTTAACACAGAGCTGAGGTTGCCCTCAGAGCAGTGGCAACAAGAGGGCCCATGCACGGTTAACTTTCTCCCTTAAAATGACTACAGAATAAAGATGTGGTACATATATACAATGGAATATTATTCAGCCATGAGAAAAGAGGAAATACCGCCATTTATGACAACATGGATGGATCTTATGCTAAGTGAAATAAGTCAGAAAAGTTGATAACCATGATTGTACTCATATGTGGGATATAAAATTGAAAGCAACAAACAAACATGACAAATGTGCAGAGACTTATGAACACGGACAGTGGGTTAGTGGTTACCAGAAGGAAAAGAGGAGGGGGGAGGTAGATAGGGGTCGAGAGGGCCAAATATTTGGTGACAGAAGGAAATTTAACTAGGTGGCGAACACACAATGCAATATACATATCAACGTAGTATTGAATTGTATACTTGAAACCTATTTGATTTTATTAATCAATGTCACCCAATAATTTTAATAAGAAAAGATGACTATAGGAACCCAGTCTCACTTTGTCTGCCTTTCCCATAGAGTCAAGGCTTCATAAGTGCCTTGTGATAAACTGACTGACTTAGAAACTGTACCATCCTTCCGCTTGCCTACCCTCACTGAGGTCTCTTCTCTGATGCCTAACATCTCTTCATTTAAGTACCATTTCTTTAGCCATGGGTTTCAGCTTTGGCACTATTGACATTTTGAGTCTCATAATTCTCTTTTTTGTGGGGGAAGGGAGTGCTGTCCTGTGTATTGTAAAAGGTTTAGCGGTATCCTTTACCTGTATCTACTAGATGACAATAACCTACCCCCCTCAGGTTATGACAACCAAAATGTCTCCAGATATTGTTGATTGTTACCTGGGGGGTAAAATGCAAACTTCCTTCCCCTGTTGAGAACCACTGGGATTGGCAGTTCTCGCACACCGGATTGTTTTATGATGCCACACTTTCCTTGTGGCTGATTTAAAACTGTTCACAAATATCCTAGTTCTCTCTCACCCTTGTGAAGGTCAGACTTGGCCATCTGATGAGCCAATTCATGCTTAGCCACACTCTTTTCTCTCTTACAGGTCACCCAAGTGGCTGTTCTGCATCTCTGGGTTCTGGCATGAGGGTGTTGATAATGTGGAGAAGAGCTCCAGTTTACCTGAGATGGACAAGTAGCATAAGTGAGAAATAAACTGTGGTTGTCTGTCATTTCAGCACAACCCAGTCTGCTCTGAGCCCACATCCCTCCCCTCTAAGAGAATGAACCCTAGTGTAAAAGAACAGAAAATACATGTTCTAGTCTTTTCCCCCAGTTCCTGACACAGAAAGTGTTTATTAACTGTCAGTGACCGATGCAGGTATAAATAATGGAGGTCTATAGCATGGAGCACCTGCTGAGTAGGAAAGAGAATGAGGGGGGACATCCCCAAGACAAGCTGTTAGTGGGGGAATGCAGGTGAGAGACACTCATAATAGTGCCCCGTGTGTGTGTAAATGCAGAGAAAATTGTCTGAATCAAACCC
>PVKZ01006772.1:10527-30506 GCA_004027375.1 Macroglossus sobrinus | reverse complement strand
TCCCCGCGCCCCGCGTCCCCGCGGGCGCCCCCGCAGCGCGCTGCGGGCCTCCTGACGTGCAGCCTTCACTCGCGGCAGCCGTAATGAGGGGTTTGATTGCTTCCTTTGCAGACGTAGTAATTTAATAACTGTGATCAGTCGCATAAATTTACTATACAACCGTCTTAAGTTAGCCACATTAAAATTAAGCAAAATTGTAATCTGTTGACAGATTATTGCTACTGAACAATCCCACTTAAAGCGATTCGGATTAGCAAGTGCCACGCGCACCCGCGTTTGACAAGCTCGTAAGGAACACGGGGGCTTCTCCCCCCCTCCCCATCTCCCCCCTCCCCCACCCACCGCGGCGGCACAGCCTGACGGACAGCCCCTGCCTCCTGTCCATCAGCTGGCTGCTGAGTCTGTCCCTGGAAGGGCTTCGTGCGGTGGCTTCTGCCATCTGCACGGGGGAAGGGCAGCGTGTCAGCTCCCTTCTCTCCCCGGCAATTCCCTTTCTGCGGCTCTGCGCCCGCTGCTTCTGGAGGAGGCCTCGCGGGTGGCGGGAGCCGCCCCACAGCAAAGGCAGACGGCACCCCACTCGGCGGCCGCGCGGCCCAGGGGCCCACACGGGCGGCGTCCTGCAGGGGGACAGCGCAGCCGCGCCCGGCCGGGCCGCAGCAGGAGCCTGGGGCGTCGGGGGCCGACAGGCGGAGGGCGGAGGGCGGAGGGCACCCTCCCGTGGGGACCTGCGCGGTGACTCTTCAGAGCGGTGCGTAGCCAAGCAGGCGACGCAGAAACAACTGTTTCTGATACTCGTGGCAAATATCTTTAACCATCTGTTTACACTGCCAAATCTGCTTCCACGTTTCCAATTTTATCAGTATATAAAAAGAATATCTGTTTTTTTAAAAAAAAAAAATTGTAAATATCTTGTGATGCATCTTTACATAATTCTAGAGGAAAAAAAAATTATTTTTCAAATCTCAAGTTGAAAGCCAGCGGGAGCACAGGACTGTGGACACCTCCACTTACAGGGAGGTTCGGCTGGGGCCCCTCGAGGGGCGGGGCCTTTGTGCAGGGCAGGGTCAAATGTCAAAGGTGACAGACTGCCTGTCAGGGAAGTGGCTGCCCTCCCCGAGCAAATGACGGAGAACGTGGGGAACGCGTTTCCCGGTGCCGCCTGTCACTTCCCAGGGAGGTGGGGTGTCCCTCGGACAGGTGGGGTGCAGGGCTGGGCTGCCGGCTTCCCGCCCAGCGGAGGCCACCGCCAGGCTGGGCACATCGAAGGGGACTTCCCCACCCAACTCCCTGCCACGAGGCCTGACGGCCAAGTGTCTGTCATCTCATCACCACGGGGTGACGCCAGGACGCGGGCACGTCCCCGAGACTTCCAGGCGGGGTTGATGGGAAATGACGGAGACCCGTGTGGGCCGAGCGACAGGGACGTTCGTCACTGGCTCCGTCCCCCTGGGAGGACACGTGTTTGGCCTGCACGGGCGTGTGCACGTGTGAGCGTGTGCACATGCGTGCATGCGCGTGCGCGAGCCCGTGATCCTCCTTAGGTGCCGCTGCCACCATTACCTGCGATCTGAGGTAACAAGCCAGAGCTACCCCGGGCCAGGTTTGTTTGCTTCTAATTATCACTAATTATGCTTCTAAATATACTCTTTAGGGTTACCACGTGCACAGGAACGGAGGTAAGAAAGGAAGAAAGGCATCGGGATTGTTACAAGAAAGAGAAACACTCTAATTAGCTAATGAGTCTCCTCATTTCAATGTTTAATAATGTTTTTTAACGTTCGCACGTACGCTGCCAAATAAAACGTCACCCACGGCTCCACCTGTGTGCGGGGACCGGGGCCTGGCGCCCCCTCCCGGAGCCCCGGGTCCCCCTCCCGCCTCGTTTCTGCACGTGCTTCTCCGTGTCCCACCCCCTCCCACCACCACCAATTAAAAAAAATAAAATAAAATATAAGACAGTAGGTTTGGCTTTTAAAGACCTCGTGTGCATGACTCCAGAGCTTGAGGCGTCTGCCCGGTCCACCTGCACTGGCAGTGCCCTCCCCCCACCTGGTGCTCTGGAAGGTTCCGGGCTCTGGGGCCTGTGATGGGCCAGCTGCCTCAGGCCGAGCCAACAGGAGGCGGCGCAGGGCGCGGAGAAAGTCTGGGCGGGGACGGGAGCCCCCCACACCTGCACACAGGACACCTGAGCACCACGCAGAACGGGGGACGGGTGGGAGCCCGCAGCATCCCGCAGCCCACACCTGCACACAGGACACCTGAACACCACGCAGAACGGAGCCCGCAGCATCCCGCAGCCACGAGCAGGTACCGGCCAGAGCCAGGGCGCCCACCGCCCCTGGGCCCGCCACATCTGGCCTCAGCGCCGACTCGGGTCGGCCAGACACAAACAAAGCCTTAACAGAAATGTTACCGAGGAAATAATAGCCATTTCCAATGATAATACACAATTTTCGCGCCGACGCTTGGCTGATTTAGGTGTTCGGCCGACGTGTCAAGCAGCCCGCCTTCCTCAGGCGGGCCCCTAATGGGTGACTGGCAGGCCCGGCAGCCTCGTCCCCGCTGTAGATTTGGTGTGTCACCGGGCCTCCATCACCTGCCATTCAGCTTTGATCTCTTTGGACAGGCCTGATCAAAAGATGTCATTTGACCTACTCCACTTGGCAGAAACTTGTAGGACTCTCATAAAGGGGCCACCCCGGCTATAAATAAAATGACATTATTATTTTTCTGTCCTATCATGTAGAAGAGACAATTATGATAATGCAGTGTCTGTCATCGGGAGCCCAGCAAATTGCTAGCTCTCACGCAACTGTTTAGCTTTCTTATTTGTTTGGTGTCTGTTTCCCTCCATTTCAAGCTGGAAATAAAGCGGAATTGAAATCCCTCACGCTCCAGCCCCGGTGCTGCGTCTCGGGGCCTCGGCCCGCGGTGATGGCATGCAGGGGTGGCCGGCAGCTTGTGTCTGTCCCCGGCGGGCGGGCGGCGGCCGAGCCGGCAACACCACGACCGGGGGGTCGGGCTCGGCCTGCACACAGAGCTGTGAAAACAAGCCGCTCCCCGCACTTAGGACTGCCAGAAAGTCAGAACCACGGCCAGGGCTCAGGCGCCTGCGACGGGCGTGGGGGGCTCCTGTCCTCGCCCAGCCTTCCTCCGTGCCCTGAATCCGGCCGCGATGAGGGGAAAGGCCCAGGAATGTCACCCACAAGCAGAACGCGGGCAGCTCGGGAGTCACTGCCAGGCCCGCGGCCTGGGGGACGCTGGTCCCAGCCCCCGTCCCCTCTGCAGCGTGGCCCACAGCTGGAGCTCTACCCCTCCGAGCCTGGCCAACCGTTACTTCCGGAAATGGGGTTGGGGTCCCCAGGGTCCGCTCCCTCCCGGGGGCTGAGCACTGCATGGCCACATGGGCGTAGGAAGCGGTGACTGCCTTGGGGTCCTTCTCTGCTGGCGGGTCACCCGTGTGGACCTGTGCCGCTCCACGGTGTCCCCACAATCACTGCTCTTGCTGGGGGAGGGAGGGACACCGCCAGGGATGCCAACGTCTGGCCGTGGCTGCTGGACACGGCGCCCTAGAGCTCGGGAGGTGGCAGACCCACGACAACGTGTCTGATGGAGGAGCCGGGAGGGCCTGCGGGCCGCTCGGGGAGCAGGGACGGGGCACCCGCCTGCCGCCTCCCCCAGGCCAGCCCCGAGCCCGCTGTCTGAGGCCAGGGCACCGCTGTGAGCCACAGGGACTGCAGCCGGCACAGCTGCCTCTGGACGCTGGCCCAGCGGCGTCCTGCGGGGCACGAAGAAGCAAGCCCGGTGTCACTGCTGGTCACCCCAGTGGACGGCACGTCAGTGGGGCCCTATGGCCGGTGATGGAGGGGGAGTAGCCACCCGAGAGGACGGAGTGGCAGGTGGGCGGTCCGTGGCCGGACCGGGGGTGGGGGCGGGCACGGGGCGTGGCCTGCCCAGTGGACGGAGCATTTTCCAGCGCAGCGGGGCCCAGGTGGGGCCCCCTGGACGGGACGCACGCTGTGACACGTGGAGCCCGCCGTGAGGACACACCCGAGTGCCTGCACGGCCCCGGGGGCCATCACGTGTGCGCGAAGGGGGCTCCCGGAGGCAGAGGGGTCCAGAGCGCCGGCCGCGGTCCCCACGCCGGGCCGTCGGGGCAGAAGGCGAGGGCGGGACGCGCGCCGCCCGCAGCCACCAGGCGTGACCCCCGCACGGTCCCGCAGAGCCTGGACGCCGCGCGAGCGGGAGGCGGGGTGAGGGCCTGGCGGCGTGTAGCCCCCTGGGGTCCGGCTCGCGCACCCTTTCGGGGGCCGACCTCACCTTCCCGGCATGCTTAGCGTGCACCCCTCGCGGCCCCGTCTGAACCACCACGTCTGTGGCCCCCCTGCGCACTGACCACCGGGGCCGCCCACGCAGTGTCCACTGTCCCCGCCTGCACCGGCCCGAGCCGTGCGTGACCCGCGTCCACTCGGACCGTCCCAGGGGCTGGGGGGCGGGCTCCGCGGCGGGCGCCGCACGGGGGTCCGCGGTCACAGGGAACGCGCGCGGCCGCGTCCCCGGCCCCGAGCGGCCAGAGCCTCCCTCGCCCACGCCCGGCCCCAGGCCCAGCCCTGACCCCGGCCCCCACATCCTGCTGTCGCACCACGGGCTGCGAGGCCCCACTGAGACCCGCCGCGTCGTCCCTCCCCCACCCCGGTCCCAGGAGGGGACCCCTCTTTCCTGCGAGCTGCATCTCAGATGCCGCTGGATCCAAGGCGGGGGGAGGGGCGGCACAGCCCCTCTCAGCCCCCGCCACCCCCCGCAGGTGAGGCTCGGGGTGCACAGACATGCCACACCCCTGTCCTTCCCTGCGGGAAAGCACTGGCCCCGAGGCTGCCACGTGGGCGGCCACAGGGGTCTAGGGGGCCGTAAGAGCGCCCTCTTCCGACACCTGCAGGTGCCACGTGCGTGTAAAGCCCTCGGCGCCGGCCGGCCCCTGGCCAACGGGCCACCGCTGGCGACGGTCACCGTGCGTGTCCGCCAGCCCTGCCGATGCCGCGGTGACAGGAAAGGCAGGATCTGCAGGGGGACAGGGTCACCGAGCCACACCTCGCAGTGGGGACAGCCATCAAACGTCCAGGACACTGGCCTGCGCAGTCCGCCCCGCCCTTCAGCCGGGAGGCAGCACGGGCGCTGGGCAGGCCCTGCCCTCCGAACCCCGCCCCTCGTCCCGGGCCAGAGGCCCAGCAGTGGCCACCACGCCGGCCACTCCCGGCAGCCGTGTCCACCAGGGCGGACCGTGCCCGCGCCACATGCCGGGTCCTCCCCGGAGGCACCTCAGCCACCCGGCTCTCAGTGTCCTTATAACAAAGACGCCATTCTGCAGGACGGTCCCTGACCCTCTGAGGCCGGGGCCCCCAGCAGCCGACAGCAGGCGACGCTCCCACATCCAGACCGGCCCCCGCGGGACGAACTTGGCCGGTGCACGGACCACGTGAGCGAGTCCACTTAGCCTCATGGCCACAAGGGCGTCCCCTCCGGCTGTCACCCCTCCGCCGGCCTGCTCCTCTGAGGAAGCGTGGCCTGGAGCCGCTGTCCCCAGCACCTCCCCACGGTGGTGACCTCTTTTATAAGAAGTGAGATGAGGCCCCCGACTCCGGCCAGGGCCAGGTGGGGGGATCCAGCTAGAATTGGATGACTGTGTTTGATGTCACTGCGTTTATTTTTAATGGTTATTTTCTCTTTATGGCAAGTGATTCTGGGTCTTCGTTTATGGAAGTGACACCCTTTCCCTTAAAAATAAATTTATTTGCTTTAAAAAGCATGTAAATAGGAACGCTTAGGCAGCCCACGTGGCATGCAGACACGTCCAACAGCATGACAGGTTTGGGACACGGAGCACTACGCCTCCTTGGGGGCGCACAGCAGCCACAGAAGGTTCCAGAGGGGACGCTGTGCAAGAAGCTGACTTCACATCCCCGGCCCGCAGCCCACGTGAGGGCTCTGGTCTCCCCATTAGTCACCAGCGTTTGCTGTTTGAGGTTCCAGCACCCCAAACTTGTAATGGCATCTGGCAGGCTCCTGTTCAAAAGATGTGAGCTTCTGTGTCAGGGAGACGGAAGCTGTCGGACCCCAATACTAATAAACACACTAGCAAAAAAAGTAAAATTTGCAATGAGCCATTAGCGATTAAAAGCAGGTGCTTCATGCCTGGAGTGGGGTCCCACGCCTGGCCGCCGACCGAGCCTGGCCGCCGGGCTGCAGAGCGGGTGGGGGCCACGCCAGGGTCTGAGACACAAGCACGTGGTGTGGATGCCAGGCCGGGCCGGGCAGGGCAGGGCAGGGCAGGGCAGGGACACTGCCGGCACCACGGGCTGCCGCCCAGTGGGCTGTGCCATGGCGCCCGGTCCCCACATAGCCGGCAGCGTCCCTGTGAGGGTGACACGTGTCCATCTGTCCCAGACAGAGCCGGCAAACCCACAGTGACGTCCAGCCGGCCCCAGCGTGGGGTGGCTGGGCTGTGGGTCAGATGACCACCCCGGCGTGTGGCCGCAGCCGTCGGACACGAGGTCCATCAGGCACTGGAGGCCCCCGACCCGTGCCTCGACGGGCCCCCCACCAGCCGAGCGCTTCTGATCCAGCCCCACGGGGAAGGGCCCGAGCCTGGAGTGCAGACCCCAGCCCTGACAGACACGTCTCCCAGCACGCGACTCAGAGGGACGCTGGGCGTTCGCGAGCCTCGGGTCCCCTCTAAACCAGGTGACACCGTCGTCCTGGCTGGAGTGGCTCAGGCAGTACCCGGAGGGAGTGCGCCTTCCCCCGGCCAACCCCAGCCCCGCTCCGTGGACAGGACGTGGGGCCCAGAGAACCGGGAAGAGGCCACATGGCCACCCGTGGCCACAGCCCGGCCCGGAGCGTGTGTCCCTCCATCTCGGGAGATGCTGCAGGGGTGGGGGTGGCTCCTCGCGCAGGCCAGGGTCTGCAGGGGCAGAGACCACGGCAGGAACGCACACCTCTGAGGTGGCCGCCCCCAGGGCCCGCCTCCGTCACCCGCCGGCCCCTCACCTCCACCGGGGGCCCCGGCCCATTTCCGCGGCTGAGTCACTGCTGACGTGGTGCGGGGGGGGGAGGGTGCTGCACGGCCCCGTGGCAGAGCGCTCCCCCACAGCTAGTAATTTGAGTGATTGTGAATTATTCCAAGCGCCAGATTTGTATTTTGCGAAAGATCAGGGTTTTATTCACATCCGACTGCATAATTTCGCCTCGAGATGTGTCAGATTACGCTCCTTAACTCTGCGGCCCAGACGTGGGGTCGCCCGCCTCGGGGACCCTGACCTGCGATCGCAGCGGGCTCGGCTCCCTTTCTCCCGCCACTCTGGGCGAGCTGGCGAGGACAGGAGGGACGGGGTGCGGGGAGCAGGGGGCAGCGCGGAAGGTCACCTCCCAGGCCCCCTGCTGGGGCCACGTTCCTGGGCTTTAGGGGGGAGTTCCCTGGGAAGAAAGGGCGACAGACTCACAGACTTCTGGACGTCGTGGGCGAGGCTGGGACAGGCCGGGCTGTCACCGTGAGCCCCGCCACCAGCAGCTCTGACGGGACACGTCTGCCCCGGCACAGCTCAGGGGAGGAAGCGACACCACCAGAGGCGCGTGCCACGCTCCTGCCCGTGGCCAGCGGAAGGCGCAAGGGGCCTCGAGCAGACGGTCCGCCCCCCGAGGGGCCCAGCAGGGGGCAGCTCAGAAGGTCACCTGCGCCACCCACGTCACCCCCGACACACACGTCACCCCCACCACCCACGTCACACCCGCCACACACATCACCTGCACCGCCCACATTACGCATGCCACCCACATCACCTCCAACACCCCCAGCACCCACAACACCCACATGACCCCTGACTCCCACATCACCTGTGCCACCCACATCATCTGTGCCACCCACATCATCTGTGCCACCCACATCACCCGTGTCACCCACATCATCCGTGACACCCATGTCACCCCTGACGACACCCACATCACCACCATCCACGTCACCCCTGCCACCCACGTCATCTGTCACACCCACGTCACCTGTGCCACCCACATCACCCCCACCACCCACGTCACCCCCGACACCCAACCTTCCTTTTCACACTCATGGTTCCGGTTTGCCGTCTGCCCCCTCTGTCCCCCTTCCCCTCCGGGACACGAGCCTGAGTCCCGGTCGCCCTCGACTTCCTGCCAGTGTCGACCAGGCCCCGGCGTCCCCTCCGGCGGTCCCCAACGGTGCCCCTCCCCAGGTGAACCCCGGGGCTCGGAAGCCCTGCCCCTGGGGCGGCCCTCCCGCTGGCGGGCAGGGGTCACGGCGGGTCAGGGGCCTGCGGGCCGGTCGGTGGGGCCCCCGCGGGGCCCCGGCCCTGGGCGGCCTGGCCCGGAGCGGGACGCACCCCGCGCCTGGCCGGGCAAAGCGCGCAAAGGTAACTATGAGAACCACCGCGGGAATTATGATAAACAGAAATAAAAAGGGCCCAAATCAGAAAGGTTTTGTGAAAAGAAAAACGGCCGGCAATAAAGCTGAAAACAGCAGTGCTCGGAGGCAATTTAGACTGCAAAACACAAACCATTAAGTTTGTGCATTATCTTTTAATTTAATCTTGAATGATTTATAATCCATCACGCAAGGATTCAACCATATCCAATTATTCTCTGCTGCTTGATTGACAAGAAAGGTGATTTATTAAGCTAATAAAAAGTGATGTGAGCTGAGCTCATATAAAAAATAACCAGCCGGACAAAGACTTTAAAGAGACACCGACCATTTTTTTCCCCCGTGGAGAAGGGTTTTGTCACTTCTACCCATTCAGCACTAATCAAGTGGCAACTTGGAGAGAGTGGCAAGGTGTAATAATTACTGCGGCACGCGCAGGCTCCCACCTCGGCCCGGCTGGGAGCAGAAGGGAGTAAATACCAACACGGACGGAAAAGGCCTGGAGCGCCCCCAAACTGCCCGAACTGTGGGCGCCCCGGTGCCAGCCAGCACCTCCGTCTTCCAGGCGGGCCTGGCTCTGCCTCCTCCCCGGAGCCCGCCGTGGGGACCCCCTTTCTGCCGCCTGCAGCCGTGACACCGGGACGCACGTGCAGGAATGACAGGGGGAGGGCACCCCAAAGTCACGTGCGGTGATCGTGTATGAATGCTGCCCGGACTCCGCGAGGCCGCGGCGTGCGGGAGACCCCCGCGCACGGAGCGACGCCCCCGTACCGTGCAGGGTGCGCGCGCGTTCCCGCGGGCACCGCACCTCGGGGCCCACGGTGCGGTGGAGCCGGGGGCGGCGGCGTCCGGCCGTGCGTGCGTCACGTACTCAAACCTCCTGGAAGGAGAGGAAACGAGAAAGTAAGAGCCAAATTCTGCATTCCCGTGGGGGAGGGGAGAAAGGAGGCGGAGCCTACTCCGGGGTCCCCACCTGGGACAGGCAGGGCCCCCCGCCTCGGACCCGCCAGCCGCCGCCCTGCGCAGCCTCCCCGGTCCTTGCGCCCGGTTATTCCCCATTTGTTTGAGTCACACGCGCTCCGCCAAGCGTCCTCTGCTTGCCTGTCCTCTGGGCGGCAGCCACTGTCACCGCCAGGTACTCAGCGACCCCGAAGGGCCCGCACCTTCGTCCCCAGGAGCAAGGCGGTGCCAGCGATTCGCAGAGAAATGACAACAAAGAAAGGACCTGGGCGTTTATAGATTCTGTCTCGGGGACTTTATTCTTGCGACAAAATTCTCTCCTCGGGGATTTTTCACCTGTCGACAAAATCCAAACTGCTCTCTCTGTATCCTCTTCCCTCGCTCCTCTGGGCACCCCCAGCCCCAGCCAGCGGCCCAGGAGGGGGACAGATGCCCAGCCCAAACCCACAGCCATTCCAAGGCAGCTGCTCTGGCCGACCCCGGACCACGGTGTGGTCCGCTTAGGGTACCCCGAAGGCGGCAGCCCTCATGCCATACACCGGGAGCGGGAGAGCGGGGGCCCCCTCGGCCTCACCCGGCTGCCCAGGCCCTGCCAGGGCTCGCAACCTGCCAGGCCTGCTGTGCCTCCTCGGTCCCACCCACCCCACAGGCCGGGCATGGGAAGGGGGGTCCCCACTGCAATATGAGACAAAGGAAGTCACCAGGTTGCGTAGTTAAAACGCACGAGCCAGGTGTGGGGACAGCAGAGGACACAGTGTAAGGCACAGAGCTGTGCTCTGCAGGGACAACAGCACGAGAGCTGGACCCCGGCTGCTGTCCCCACCCTGCCTGCCCGGTACTCCACACAGTGACTTCTCATCCTTGGCTTTAGAAAAACAGAACACAACCTTCCTTCTAGAAATCAGGCCTGAGCATTCTGAGCGGCGGAGACCAGCAGGTCCAGCCTCACTTACAAACTTCTCCCCCTGACCCTCTCCCGCCCAGGTCCCCGGGCGCCGGGGCTGCCCGGCCGGGGGGCCCGGCCACGGCCACGGCCACTGGCCGGTGTGTGGGTGTCTGGTGACAGAGCCTCCCTCCACCAAAAAAAATCAATTCAAAGATGCAAAACAATCTCTCGGAGAGTTTTGCAGCTCGCTTTTAAACCACTTACAAAAGACAACACTCAGGAAAAATTAACCCCTGTGGCTCTATTACGGATAGGATAACAAATGTACATTTAAAAGATCTATAAACACATATTTATCTGCAAAATGTTCTTGCATAAAACTGTTATTGAAAAGGCTTTCATTTTATCTTTGTGTTATTGTAATTTTATTGAATTGCTTATTCATTCTTTGATATTGTATTTTAATGGTATTATAAATCTGTTTTATGTCTGATAGGGGCCTCATTGTAAACTGATGTAACAGATAATGTGGCAATTCCCCATAAAAATTCTAAACCAAAAATGCAGATCAGAACGCAAAGAAGCACTTTAATTCATTCTCGGTTTCTTTTCATTTTATTTTTTAATTATTTTTCATGTGCCGGTTGCCATCTGTTGATAAAGGATGGTTGTGCGAGGCTCACTGTACAACACAATAGGAACTTTTCGCACGATTCTATTCATAAAAACGATAACGGTACAAAAGCATCGCAGGCCTCGAGACGGAGGGTCATTAGCGAGTTCATTGTATCAACTGATTTAAATGAGTCACTTTGGGAACAAAATCCTTTTTCATAAAATATCTTATTTTGGGTAATTTTTAGTAGCATGAATAATAGAACAAAAAAAATCCACTTTCTAAAATGTCTCCTATTATCCATATCCTTTTATTAAAAACAATGGAAAACGATTATGAGAAAAGATGATATCAGCACGCAGAGCAATTATGTCACAGGCCCGACGGGGGCCCGGAAACTTCGCGGGAAGTTCACGCGACGGAAGCACCCCGACTTGGCGTCTGTAAGTGACAAGCCTCCGTGACCAGGGGCTGCGGCAGCGGACACCGGACACCGGACACGGGCCGGGGTCTAGCGTCCCGGCCTCCCAGGGGCCTCCCCGGGGGTCCCGCCCGTTGCCACTGCCGCCCGCAGGGCGCCGAGGCCGGCCGAACGCACCTGGATGGCCCCGTGGGCCTGACGCCAGGGCGGCGGCGAGCAGACCCGGAGACAGACCGTCCCGGTGAGAGTCACACAATCCGCTCCTCCGAGCAGAGGGAGCAGGAGACGCAGGGGAGTGTGGCTCACCAGCTGACAGCTTAGCAACGCGACAGGAACCAGCGAGCTGTGAGCGGCAGCTCAGGGAAGGCCAAGAGCGCGGAGGGCGCCCGCCAGGAGCGGCGACCGCCCGCGTTTGTCCTTCGCGAACGTCGCACGTGAACCATGGTTTCCAGTAAACACCTGAGGATGTCACTGGGAGTTAAAACATTTGTGTACGAGGACACGTGTGAAAACCACCCAGCGAGACGGGCGGCCGCCCACCTCAGGGGGGGGGGTTCGCAGCCCCCCGGGACTGTGCTGGATGGCTCCCGGCCCAGGGAAGGGGACAGGGGGAGGGCGAGGCGGCCGGGCCCCACAGAGCCACCGCCGACAGGGCTGGCACCAGTGACAACAGCACCACGGACACCTCCTCCCCCTCGAACACAGCCGTCCCTGGACCTGGGGCCGTGACGGCCGCTGAGTGGGGCGGGAGGCGAGGGCTGTGGCGAGCCCTCGAGGCCCCCGGGGACAGGAGTGGGGCTGACGGCCCGTGGGAGTGACAGCTTCCTACCAGATCGCCCTCGGCCGAACCCGGTTGTGACGGTGTGGCTCCGGGAGCCGGCTCTGAGCTGGCGGCAAGGCCCCGCGAGGCCACGGCCAAGCACTCCCCCCAAGATGTGACAGGGGCGGACACCCACGTGACACGGGTGTCGGCTCTGCGCTCTGAGGACAGACACGCACCTGGGACGGGGCTGAGCACCTCGGCCGCCCCCAGGCAGGTGTCCACACGGGCACAGGCGGGACGGCCCCACGGGGGTCCGCGCCAGAACCCCATGGACGCCGCCCGCCTGCACGACGCCCCTCGCCACTGACAGCGCGCCTGGCGGGTCTGACCCCACTGCTCCGTGTCGGTGTCATTCAACTTTACAGAAACTGAACCGGGCTGGCAGAAGGTGTCTTTCTCAGAGGCGACGGCTGGCACGATGGATCCATGTGCACCCCGCCCCCTGCAGGGACCGTCAGGGCGGCTGCCCCGGGCTGGGGGCTCCCTGATTCCCCCCTGCCCCCCTGGACAATCGCCCCCCCCCCGACTAGAGCCTCTGATGATTGACACACTGAGGACCCGGGCAGGACGCAGCCCCCGGCCTCCGGCTCTCTGCACCGACCACAGGCCGGGAGCTCCCGGGCGCTGTGGGGACCGTCCCCGCCGCTGGCCGCAGGGGGTTCCTGAGTCCTGGGCTGCAGAACTGGAAGGCCACGTGAGATGGGGAGCAGGCAGCCAGATGGGCTGCCTCGTCGCGCGTCCCCAGAGAAGGGTCTGCCCCGAGACGTCCAGCTCACGTTAGCAGTGTCCCCCGAGCCGTCTCCCACTGTCCCCCACACAGACTGCAGCCAGGTGCTGGTGTGGGAACGGGACGGCACAGACGTACGAGCAAAACACAGGACCTTGCCGTTTTCCCGTGCAGACCTCCTCCATCTCAGCCCACCTGACCCTGCGTGCACCCCGGTACAGCCAGGTGACGCCGGGCTGGACGGTGCAGGCCCGGCGCAGGCCTGGCCGCACGCGGGCGGGCGGGACGCCGCTGGCCAGCCCCGCGGCCCAGCTCCCCATGGCCTCACGCCACGCGGACGGCCCAGCGGCTCAGCGCGGGGTGCTCCAGCCCCGCTGGTTAAGCCCTTTACTCGCCAGCTGCCCACCCGGGGCTGTATCCGGTCACCTGCACTGACCAGGCCGCGGGCTGCCCCTGGAGCCGAGGGGGACGCCCTAGTGCCGGCTGCTGCGTGAAGCCGGCCCTGGCCCGGTCAGCGCCGGGCTGAGCACTGGGCTAAGCACCGGCCAGCGTCCAGGTCTGGGCGTCCCAGGCACACGCGTCACCTGCCCGGCCACCCGGGGGGCAGCGCTGCTTCGCTCTGGGGGACTGTGTGTGTGTGAAAGAGAGAGAGAGAGAGACAGAGAGAGAGGGAGAGACAGAGAGAGAGAGAGAGACAGACAGACAGACAGACAGAGAGAGGCAGAGTTGGGGCCAGGATAAGAAGGGAGCCCTGGGCTCTGAATGAAGAGGCGATGGGCGAGAGAGTGTGAGGGAGGGGACTAAGTGTCCAGCTGCCTCCCGCCGGGCCACAGGGTGTCGGCACAGAAACGGTCAGCGTCAGGGCCAGGGCTCGCGATGTCGCCAGCCGGTGAAAACGCGAGAAGGGAAGGCAGGCCCATGGCAGGGAGGGTGAGGCACGGGCGTGGACGGGGCCTGCGTGTCCAGGCATAAGAGGGGCGTCTCCTGCGGGACCGGGCGCCTGGGCCGAGCTGGGCCGGGCTGGCGCACTGTCCCCTGCAGCTTCGGGATGGAGCGGGGTGGTCACGAGCCCAGCGTGCAGGGGTTCGGCGGCCTTCACTGGTCAGTGACTTGGGGAGTCGTGACAGTTAGAAAAACTACACTTCAATGAGGAGCCCTGTAAATAAGTTTAATTACAACACAAAAACAAAACCCAAATTTAACTCCGACACCCAGACCCGTGAGCGTGGCATCTAGGTGAACAGGGCAAGTCTGTCCGAGCTCATGCTCCGCACGCTGCCTTGCTCGCCACCCTGTGAGGCCGAGGGTGAGGGGCCTGCACCCGTGTCCCCGCCCCCAGGGCCTGCAGACGCCCCTGGGAGACCGGTCCGTGGGTCATCACGGGGGTGGCCGCAGGCAGCCCGTGGGTGGGTGTCAGCGAGGCCCAGGGACCAGGACCAGACGCCGGGCGGGACACCGCAGCCCCGTGGACGCAGCAGACAAAGCACCTCCGAAGCACACGGCCGAGGCTGGCTGGCCGAGGGCATGGCCGAGGGCGCGGCCGAGGGCACCGCCAGGCCCGCCTGCCACTGCCGGTTCCCGGGACCTGCGGGTTTCCCACAGCGAAAAGCAGCTGTCTGCACTTTTATTTTTAATTTTATAATTCGACTCTTCAGAATGAAGTCTCAAGTAGCAAGATTTTACCCCCAAAATTAATCTCCCCCCAAGACTAGGAAAGTGAACACAATTCACTTAAACTCCCTGCTCGCTCTGACGCCGGCTGGACGCAGGACGCCCCCCCCACCCCCCGTCCTGCACCTTCAGACCCAGGCGGGGAGCAGAGGCCCTGGCGGGCAGGAAGGGGGTGCGGGCAGTGGGAGCTCCAGGCCCGACGCCCCGGCCTCCTCCGCCCCGGCCTCCTCCGCCCCCCAGAACCGGCTGTGGGGACACGGGCCGCCACCAAATCTGCGGCGACAGCACTCACTCCCGACACAGCGGGCCCTGTCCCTGCTCTGCCATTGTCCCCGAGACGCGGGCCGAGCCACCCGGGGGCGCCGGGCGGCCCTGCTATGTGGGCCACGTCCGCAGGGGACTCGGCGCGCGGCCGGCGCCTCCCCGCACAGCGGTCCCGCAGCCGCGCAGCGGGTTTCCTTTCCCGGTTCCAGGAGTGGAAAGGGAAGAAACCGTTTTCATATGAGCGTCTTCTTCTCCAAGGAACAGTTAGGAAAGCGCTGATGCGGCGTCTCGGGACGTCCTCCTACAGCGCCATCAATTACATAAGAACACAATTAAGTCACTGTTTCAAAATCCTTAAATATTATTCAGCCAAAACCCAAAAGGGCATTTTCGGGGCCCCGCAGTCATTATCTCCCGAGCCGCGCGCGCCGCCGCCGCCGCCCCCTCCGCGCGCGCGCGCCGCAAGCACCCCGCGTCCTGGGCACTGCGGGTCCCGGGTCGCGCGCACGGCGGGCCACAGGGGACACAGAGCCACCTCCAGACCGGGTGGCCGCAGGCCTCCGGCCGCCCGCTGCGCCAGGAAAGGGCCACGTGGACCTGGGCTGGTCCCGCTCCAGTGGGTCCCGTCCCCTGCCCCCCAGACGCCGCCCCCTCGGCGCCAACGTCCGCCCTCGGGGAAGTTACGCAAAACCGAGGCGCTCCCTACACCTTCGCAGCCTTTTTTCGACGCATGGGGGGAGGAGGGCTGCTGACTGCGATGTCGCATCGCCTCCGCTCCGCCAGCCGCCGATGTCGCCGCGCACGCCCATGCCCCCGCGGGCCGGCGAGGCGCGCGGTCTGCAGAGCGGCCGGCAGGTCCCGCTGCGCCCCCCGCATGCACCTCCCCGCCGACGATTCCGCGTTCGAAGCTGAAGCCACGGGGATGTCAGCGGAGGTGTCACCGTGTGTGTCACCGTGCGAAGCCGTGCGCAGAAGCACGGGCTCTGCGGCACTGCGGGAAGCCACCAGAGTGTCCGTCCATCCAGAGGGGGGCTTGTCCCCTGGCTAGTCTGTGACCCTTAAGGAGCACGAGGCGGCTGCACGACCTGACACGGTGACCGAGACACAAGGAACAGTTAACAGACATGATACAAGGTGGTCACTGAGATGTGCATTGTCACCACTTCCCTATGAAAACCGTAAACCACGCAGCGCAGTTTTAATAATTTTACCTGTTTACCTCCCCACAAGACGCTGCCCGTGATGTCGCTCGGCTTGCGGCCACATCCGTGTCCAGCCATCCACGCTGGACGCGTGTCACAGTAAGCTGAAGAGCCCCGAGACGTCGCTCTGATCGCCCGGGACGCGAGGGTGTCTGTGGGCCCGAGACGTGGTTCTGTGGCCCAGAGGGAGGGGGCTCTCTCTCCCCGTTTGGATTTGGTGTTATACTGAGCATATAATATAATCTGGTGTTTTATCCGGAACATAGTGTGTTTTGAATATTAAAAAAGAAGTAAAATGCCTTTCGTTTTACTGTCAAACTTCTCTGGGGTCTGCGCCGCCTGCTTGGGCGGAGGCGCATGCGCGCCGGAGGCTGCGCGACACAGTGGGGGGCGGGGGCCCCTCTGGTGACACCACCCTGTCAGTCCCCGGCTCACGGCAGTGCGGCGGCTGTGGGCGGGTGTCTGGGCGACTCCTTGGGAAATCCGAGGTGGCGCGGGGCACAGGGGACACAGGAGCCGGCGGGACAGCGCCCTCCGGGAGGTGGGGCGCACGCCGTCGCCGGCTGCAAACGCGCGGGCAGCCCCCGCGAACCCCCCAGGGCGCCCACGCAAACCCTGGCGGCGCGGACGGCCCCAGGGGCGGTGTCCCCATCCCCCGGGAGCCCGGGCTGGAGCGGTGGCCGGCCAGCACGCACGCTGCCCCTGCCAGCACTGGCTGCCAAGGCACAGGTGGCCCGTTTCTGGAGACAAACAGCAAGCGCGTAAAAGGCCGTAAAAATGCACGCAATGGTCACCGCGAACAGCGCCACCGTCCAAGAAAGACCAAGTGACCCTGAATGGAGCTCGGACGCGGCCTTCCCCGTGGACTTCCCCGCGCAGGCGTCTCCTCTCCCTGAGGATGACATGTCTGTCCCCGCATCGCCTGACTGCGGGACACAGCACATGCGCGTGGCGGACACAGCGCCAGCCCAGTGACCGCCCTCAACGGCCCGTGGCGGCCTTCGGGGGCGTCACGTTACGCGGGACTTCTGACTGCTCGGGGTCGGGTCCCTTTTCCCCCCCACACTGGTCCAGGGCCACCTGGACTGGACCCCGCAGGCCTGCGGAGCCCACACAGCTCCCCTCTCCCCTGAGACCCCGGCTCCCGGCGCGGGGCAGCCCGGGGGCCACTGCGCGTGCGCACAGCCGCTGACCGTCCACGCGCGTTTAAAACCCCGGATCATGCTCCACACCTCAGAGACAGTAAATTAAATTAAATTAAATTAAATACTTGAGATCATTGAAAGCGTGATGCGTTCCATCAACACGTCGGGATACAGACCTTCCTCTCCTACACATGGAAAAGATTTGGTAGCTAAGGAGAGGGAAAGAAGTGTCAGCCGCTAGCATTCTTATTCTGTTTGAAAACATGCATGAGGCTAGTTTAAAAAAAAAAAAAATCCGTCCGGTAAGAATGACCAAAACGCTGATCTTGACCCAGTTTCACGCATGTGCTGTGCGTGCACGCACACAGATGGACACACACACACACACACGCGCGTGTCCACCTGAGACACACATACACAGAATGCATTGTACCTCAAGACAAAAGCCGCGCAGCAAGATAGCATGCAGCTACAAAGTATCCTGCGTAGTAGCTAGAGCTGCAGATTTGATACAGTGTAACTAATTACAGTGTGTGTGTGTGGGGGGGGGGCGTGAACCACTGCGTCCTCCTGTGCCTTTAACGCCCTCCTGTCCCGTGGTCCACCGGGGCGGCGGCGCCAGCTGCCTCTGCAAGCCGATCCGTCCCCTGTCAGATCACCAAGGCATGTGACGAGATCATTCTGAACCTTTAGTTACCGAGAGATCAATAATTAAAGCGCTCGGTTCGCACTTTGTTCTGGTGGGTGCCAGCCATTTATCTCTGTCCTCTGAAGGCGCTAATGGCATCATGGGCAAGACCTCAAGAATAATTAAGAAAAACGTCCCTATAAACCGTCAGAAGAAATACAACTTTCAGCCAGGTCCGCAGCTGAGATCCGTCCGCACGGGCTCCGCCCAGCACCCACGGGGCTCGTGGCAGGGCGCTCGACAAGCCGGAGCGCGCCCCCTCACCTCAGGGAAGAAAGGCCAGCTGACACCCCGCATTACCCCAAAGCCTGCACATACCGGGAAGGCCCGGATGTGTGCGAATGCCACCAGCTCTGACGCAGAGCGGGCCACATCTGCCAGGGCGGGGGCGGGCCCTCGGGGGCCAGCCGGGGGCCAGGCAGCACCAGGATCCCCGCTTCAGGTGGCTCCCACCTGCAAGCCCCGCCCATCTATCCCCGGCTCCCCCCACCACCACCCCGCCCCGCCGGCCACCAGCGCTTTTGGTCCCCGCACATAACTGCGTGGCACCAACGAGGCTCTGAGCGCGTCTTCTCCGAGGGACGCCGGCCGTGCCATGAGCCACGGATGGCTCCAGGTTTCTTTAGCCCAAAATGTCCTTGTCCGTGTCTATCCAACAGCAAAGAGAAAAGGAGACGTTTCTCCCTTCTCTGAGGAAGGGTCAGGCCCACTCGGGACAGGAGCCTCCGGGCAGGGGACTGTGCTTTACACCGGTGACGACTGGTGACAGCGCTGTGTGTGCGTGCGGCCACCGCATCGGAAGCGTCATCCGGAACCACGGCGAGGGGACACGGTGTGAGGAGCAGCCAGCCTCTCGGGGAGGACGTGGGACGGATGTGTGACGTCTCCGAACATCCGGGCAGTCTCTCCGCCCGTGGCCCTCTGCACGGCACTGGTTTCCGCCACCGCTCGGCCACCTCGCCCGCGGGTGACCTGCCGGCCACTTCCTGCGGGGGCCACATCGGCGCCCGCACCGTCCGCTCACAAACGTCAGAGGGCCACCTTCACGGCGGTAAACGTCCCCGCTTTGCCGTTCTGTTGCAGAGTCCTCGTCTCTGTGGACACACGCCGCGCGGGACACGGGTGTCCTGCTAACGGCAGGGACGTGGGGACCGTGGCACTTCTGGGGGAGGACGCCAGGGGGACGGCTCTGCGGCCTGGGGCGTGTAGCTTCTCCTTGGCTTGGTCCTGAGGCCTGCAGCGAGGAGTGAGAGGCACTGGTGACTTCTGCGGCTGGAGCAGGCGTCCCCCTGTCCCCTGTCCCCTGTCCAGGGCCAGCGCAGGCGCAGCGCCCGTGTACCGCCTGCCACTGCGGTCACAGTCTCCCAGGACACGGTGGCAGGGCAGCCCCTGCGAGGGCCACACCTGAGCCTGCCGCGCACGGACACCTATGTGCCTTGGCCCCAGTCGGGGGGTCGTGTCTGCGGCCGGTCACAGTCTCGGCCACGCTTCCCGCCCTGGACCGGCCGAGCTGCTGCTGACAACGCGCCGACCAATGGCAACGAAACGATGTTTAAAGTCAGTGCTAACGGAGGGGCCCCCCCGTCACAGTGACCCCCAGATGGCTTCAGACTGCCACCTCCGGGCACCCGACGGTGAACGGGCCCTGGTCCCTGGGCTCTGCTGGCCTCGCGTGCGGCCGGTGAGCGTCGAGGCTGGAAGTCCAGGGCGGATGGACGGTGGGACGGTGCCCAGGCCGTGGGCACTGGGGCGGTGGGGAGGGGGGCTGGCCGGGCCATTGCGGGGTGGGGGGCCCCCGCCCTCCTCGCTGGGCTCCGCAGCACCCCCCTACCCCGCCCCCCGCCCCGGGTCAGAGAATCCACGACGGAGGCCACAGGCCCGGCCTCCCGCCCGTCCGCTTCCGGGCAGCTGAGAGCCAGGCCGGCGGCCAGAGCCGCGCGGCCGCCGTGTTCCCGTCCAGCACAAGCCACTCCTCACGCTCGCAGCGCGACGGGGGCAGAGCCGCGGCTCGGGGGAGGAAACGACGAAACCCCGTGACGCCCGCGGCCTCCGGCCCGGCCCCGGCTCGGACGTGAGTCATCTCAGAACCCGGCGTCAGCTCTTCTGCCCCCCCCCCCCCCCCCCCCCCCC
>PVKZ01006772.1:0-10427 GCA_004027375.1 Macroglossus sobrinus | reverse complement strand
GGAGGGGAGCGTCTCGGACTCCCATGAGGCGGGAGGCGCCCCGGGTGGGGGTCACGGGCCCTCGTTGGCCCGCCGTTCCCGCCGGCAGGGACGCGGCTCTGTCTGGGGAAGGTGGCGCCTGCCCCAGGGCACAGAGGGGTGTGGCCTCACCCGCAGGCCATGCCCAGCTCGCTCTGCAGAGATGGAGCCTGGAGCTGCCCCCACCCCCCGTGTTTGGAGCAGCCCCAACAGAGAGGCCGAGCCACCAAGGCCACCAAGGGGCCCCCCCTCCCTGCGAGGGCCCCTGCAGATGACCTGCCCGCACGGACACCCCGGCCAAGTCCAGACCCCAGAGACACGGGCTCCCGCGGGCCCCACGGAGCTGGTGGCCGCAGCCAAGCGCTCCGGCCACTGCAGGCCACCAAGGGCTACCGCCTGAGCTGTCTCCTGCAGCCATGACGGTCCACTGGTGTCTGGAGAACGTCCACTGTGGCCCCCCAGCCAGAGCACGTGGTACCTGGGCCAGGAGGGGGGCCACTTCGAGGACCGGCCGGGGCCCTGCCATGCCCCGTCCCCCACAAGGTGGAGACGAGGCTCGTGGGCTCTGCCACACCGAGCTGCCCCCTGCCGAGCCCATGGTCCCCACCGGAGCTGGGTCTCCAAACACAGAAGCCACCATTATCGACACGTGCACAGGGGCTGCGGGATGGCACCCCCCACACCTCACGACCAGACCCGTGGGCGTGCCCAGACCTGAGGTCCCAACGGCGCCTGGCTCCCCCACCGGCCCCCCACTGTCAGTGAGGTGCTGACTCCCCTGCCCCTGCCTCCTGCCGACAGACCGTCCTACACGTCACCACCCCATCTGGACCGCCACGGTGGGCTCAGGGGCCGATGACAGAGGCCCAGCCAGGGGACCGCGGCCATGGGCTCTGCCGTAGTCCCAGGGACCCAGCGCGCGGTGCTGCACGGGCCCCGCTCACCGCCGGCCCCCGCACGCGCCCCGCTCACCGCCGGCCCCCGCGGACCTGGCCGCAGGGGATGACCTGAGAGCGGAGAGTGACCCCCACGCACCCACATCCTCACAGGGGGCTACACGAGCCCACTTTGGGGGTGATGGTGACAGACACCTATGCTGGGGGCCGGGAGCAGCAGCAAAGTCTGCATGAAGCCATCACCTGTCTTCTGACTAGACAGGGCCTCTGGCCAGAGGACAGACTTCTGATGTGAGGGACAGTGACACGGATATGATGGACAGTGATGCGGACGTGAGGGACAGTGACATGGACGTGAGGGACAGTGACACGGACGTGAGGGACAGTGACGCGGACATGAGGGACAGTGATATGGACATGAGAAACAGCGGACGCGGACGCAACCTGCAGCTGAGAAGGAGCCAGAACCACAAGGAGACGGGCTCACGGCCACCAGAGGAGCCGGGCCGGGCCTCAGACAGACTGCCAGAGGCCCCCTCACGCCCCGCCCACCCGCAGAGCCAGGGTGGTGGCTGTCCCCACCCCTGGACCCCGGGGGAGGGTGCTGGGGCAGGGACACCGCCAGGGGGCCTGTGGCCCAGGTCAGCAGCGGCTGGTGGGCCCCGCAGCTCCCGCTCCAGGGGGGCCCCTGTGAATCCGCCCGCGTCCTGGCCACCAGCCCACGACAGACAGAATCTGCTCATCTCCCAGCCCCGCCCCGGCCGCGGGGACGGCCTCGCGGACTCAGGAGCAGACTGTGCGTCCGGTGAGGGGGACGCCCAGGGGGCCGGCCTGCGGCCACCCCTGCCTCGCAGCCACCCAGCCCTCGGCAGCCGTTCCTGTCACCCACGGCCCTGCCGCCCGCCTGGGCCAGGTTCCCACATGGAGGCGAGTAAGTGCTCGTCTATGGGACCAAAAATCCTTATGGGGGACACGCCAGGCAACGAGACGCCCCCTGGAGGACCGTTAGGCACTGCACTTCCTCCGTGACAGGTAGTGACACCCGCCCCCCCACCATACGGCCCAGTTCTCAGATCCGGCCTCCGTGGTCCATCCTTGGTCCAGCTGACAGCGGGGTCCCCTCCTCCCTGTCTCACGTGGGCCGACGCCAGGCTGGAGGGCACCGCCGTCCCAGGCCCTGGGCGGAGCAGGGCCGGGAGTGGCACGTGGCCTGGCGGAGGCCACCGGGACCCCGTCGTCCTCTGCCCTGCAGGCAGCCCCACCCCCTTCCAACGTGTCTGCTTGGGCAGGGGACTGGGGCCACCGCACCCTGGGTGACCAAGGTCCTCCCAGGGCTCCCCATGTCCTTGACCTACGGGCCGACCTGCCTTCTTCGCGCACCACGTGGCCAGCAGGGTGGGGCCGAGCCCACTGAGTCTACAATGGCCAAACTAGGAAGCTCCAAAATGCCATCGGGTCCCCTGTCCCTGGGGACCCTGGCGGGCACGCACATCACATAGATACAGCGCTCTGTGCCCCGGCACGCCCCGTGCCACACCCGAGACCCAGGGCCATTCCCACTGCCACGCGTCACGGAAGCAGCGACCAGGGCAGGGACACGGAGACCCCGGCCCAGAGGCGCACGCCCGGACCCGAGCTGGGACGAACCGGCCCCCGGCCCTCCCCACTCCAACGCGGTCTCTCGGTTCTCGGTGTCACTTAGGGCGATGCCGGGGTGGCCTGGAGAACAGGGAGCGGGTCACCCCAACCCCAGCTCTGAAAAGCCACTGCTCCACATCTCAGTGCGAGGACGCCCACCTTTGCTTCGAGGCCCTTCGAAAGGGGGGGACACATCGGTCCAAGGCCACCGCGCCCCCCGTGGCTTTCGCACGTGACTTCCAGCCCCACCGTGGCGTCCGCGGCCTTGGCCTTGGCCTTCCTGGCGTCAGGCACCGTGTCCTGTCCACCACCAGCGGGAAAAGGGGGAGCTGAGCCGAACCTCACAGGGGCGGCAGGGCCCCCAGCCCTTGGGCTCCCCGAGGTGTCTCGCTGAAGCCCTGTGGGGTGCCTGCGGCCTCGCTAGCCTCCCCACACACAGCCCCCCACCGGCCACACACAGGCACCGCCCGGGGCCACGCGGCACCTCAGTGACAACTGCTGCACCATCAGGAAACTCCCGTCGGACCCGAGGGCTCCGGAGGGGACACTCGCGGACCCGAGGGGTGACCTGAAGTGAGAGTCGCCCACGGCCCGGGGACCAAGATCCGAGTGCGAGTGCGAGCACTCCGCCAGCCCCCGCGCAGGCGGCCACTGTGAGGGCTCCAGCCGGCCAGGTGGCGGGAGGGGGGGGTGTCCCATCTCTGCCTCGCCATCCTCTTCCTGTCCCCCACGGGGCTCCCAGCACACAGCGGAGAGGGCGGCCTCACACCTGAGCTGTGCCAGGGACGCCCCCGGGACACACGGCAACGGGTCCCCAGCACCCTCAGCCCCCACCCTGAGGGGCGCAGCTCCCAGCGTCCCGACCACAGACGGGGGTGGCTTTCTCCCTCCTCCCGACTCCTAATAGTCAGGCCTTTTGCCCTCCCGCTAATTTTAGAAGTCCTGCTATTCTTCGGGAAGAGAATGGTGTGAAAATCGAGCGTAGTATCCAAAAATAAAAGAGTGGCTCTGTTTCAGGGCCTGCGGAATATTTAGCTGGAAGCCGGCTCCAGACCCGCGGCCCCCTATCTCATCGCGAAGGCGGCTTCCAACTCCTCGGCATATTTTAGCTCCAGGAAAGGCGAGGACGAGAGCCCCATCCGTGACGACGTCTGGGGCCGGCACGGGCTCCCAGCTCGCTCCCCAGGCTGTACCCGAGGGGTGTCTTCGGAAAGCGCTGCCGGGCCGTGGCATCGAGCCGGGGGTTGGGGGTGTTGAGGGGCCACGCAGGTGGACGGCGGGGCTCCCCTCGGGCCGCGGGGCCTGGGCCCACACAGGTGCAGTGACACGGCGCTCTCTGTCTGTGGCCCCAGAGGTGGACAGTGGGTTAAAAACGCAGATCTTTGTAACCTGAGGAATTCGGTCCTTCCAGGCCCCCCGCACCGTGGAAGGGCGTGGGGTCCAGGCGGGCAGGCCGGGGTCCGAGGCTCTCCCGAGCGAGGGCCGCGGACCGGGCACGGGCACGGGGCGTCCGCGGCCACCTGGAGACCCCAGCCCGCGCCTCCTCCAGCCAGCAGAGCCACGGACTCCTGCCAGGAAGTGGGAACTCTGTGTCAAGCCCTCCGTGCAAACAATAAATAGTACTTCTGCCCCGAATCGCACTTTTCTCCGTCTTTGAATGTTGAACCTTTTGCAATTAATTAAAACTATGCGCCGCGGAGAGCACGTTTTATCAGCCCTCCGCCGCTCAAGTGTCGAGAAAAGACCGGGCAGTGTTTCTTTCTTTCTTTCTTTCTTTCTTTCTATTTTTTTTTTTCCAGGCAACCCAGAGCAAGTACTTGCAAGGGTCATATCTTTTTAATTATCTTTTCTCTCTTTGATTAATTATTCCGTCTGACAATGGCGTGTTTCTAATGCTATTCACCTGCCTTTGATGATTGACAACTTCTCTGTCTGATTCAGAGCAAGCAGCTGCTGCCACGATCTCCTAGCAACCGGGGTGTGATGGATGAGCCCCCAAGATGGATGGCTGCAATAAATCATGTCTCCAGCCATAAAACGGAGAAGAGGGGATAAGAAGAAAAGCGAACGAAAAACAAACCGAGGTTGGTGCCCACGAGTGCACTCCGCGCCTCACCGATGACACCTGCGACGGACCCTGCAGCACTCAGCGAAGTTTCTGTCACCGGTGAGAACGGGACGGCGCCACTGGTCGCGGAGGTGTTTACAAAGGGTTCCTGCGAACGGGCGCTTGTCCTCCAGTCACCCCCCGCGCTCCCCAAGTGCAAAAGCGAGGCGAGGGCACTGCGCCCTGCTTTCCCCCCCCCGGCACCCCACGACGTCCCGGGGGGCTCAGCGTCGGTTCCAGGCTCCGGCAGAGGATGGGGTTCGGAGCCTGCGCGATTCGGGGCGGCCGCGGGGCCACACCGCGGGAACCCTACGTCAGCCCGTGTGCGACGTGCCAGGCTGTCACACTGAACACACGCGCGTGTGCACACACACCAGCATGCCTGGCGTGGGGGGCGCGGGGTGAAGAAGCCGCACTCCCGCCTTCACTTGTCAGAGGAAAGTTTGTTCGAGGAGCAACAAACGTGAGCGCTCGGCCATCCCCTAAGTTCTGGGTTCTCACCTCTTCAGATAAAAAGCAAAAACAAACACAGCCGGGCCTGACTTTCTGTGCATCCCCTTTTACAAGGAGTGTCCGCTCTGTAAGTCACACAGGCCCCGATGTAGTCGGCAGCCCAGGGAGTCACGCACGTGACAGACGCCTGACGGTTAAGTCTGCACGCCAGGCAGAGCCGGGCCGGAAGCCAGCAGCTCCCGCCTTCCGTGTCCCCACAGGGGATCCGGGCCGTGGGGAGGCTCCAGCGGGGAGGCCACCAGGGCTGCAGGAGAGTGGCCCAGGGCCCTGAGCGCTTCCAGCGGGCGGGGTGTCCCGGGGCAGAGCTCGGGGTGATCGGTGTGGGGGCCCGGACACAGCTGTCCCCGTCAGTCCCGGCGGAGCCCGCAGAGGGGACGGAGGCCGCCCGGAGCGGGCACGGAAAGCTCAGGACATCGTTTCCTATTGAACTCTCCCGAGGCCGGACGCCTGCGTCTCTCACCGCAGCCGCCGCCGAGCTGGCCGCGGGCTCCGGATGGTTCCGCGGTGCTGGGCGCCTCGGCCGGAGTTTTTAAGCTCGGCACAGAGTTTTAAAGGATCAGGCAAGGGACCTGGCTCTGCACACCGCGGCTGTGTGCATTAATGCGTCGGACGGGACGGCCTCTGTCAGGGACGAGGCACAGGGACAGGGAGAGGGGGCCAGCCAGCTCCAGCGTCAGTCACAGATACTCATTTTCCCGGCGCCCCGTCTAGGAGGCAGCTTCCGGATTGTAAACGAGAAGGCGGAGGCTGTTGGCAGCACGAGGACCCACGGCAGGTCGATGGAAACACACACACGTGTGTGCACACTCACACATGTGCACACATGCACACACTCGGGAGCACGTGCACACATGTGCACACATGCACGCTCACGTGTGTGCATGTGTGCGCACACACGTGTGTATGTGAGCACTCATGCATGTGTGCACGTGAGCACGTGTGCACACGTGCACACATATGCAGGCTCATGCATGTGTGCACGTGTGCACGCGCACATGCGAGAACAGTCATGCATGTGTATGCACATGCGCATGCACAGTGCACACGCTCACACGTGCACACATGCTCGCACATGTGCACACTTGTGCACGCGTGCACACAGTCATAGATGTGTGCATGTGTGCGCATGCACGCGCTCACACGTGTGCACACTCGCGCATATGCACGCGTGTGCACGTGCATGCGCACTCACATGTGCATTGCACGCACACACACACACATGCACTCCCCTGCCCTGTCCCGGCCCGGCCGGCGCCCGCGTCACAGGTTTACACGGCGAGTCTAAATAACATTCAGGATGACGGATGGCGCCGACAGCAGCCTCCGCCATCCATCTTTTCTTAGGGAACATCCGTCTTCCATAGCATGTGTGGGAGTCACGGGAAGCCGGGGGCCCCGAGACTCGCCCGCGGTGCCCCTCACGGCCCAGGGCGCCCGGACGGTCCCGTCAGCCCCGGGCCAGGGCACCGAGCCGTGCTCTGTTCACTTTCCACTACGGGAGTGGGAAGGGGCGCTGGGCGCCCTCCAGCGCCCCAGGTGGCGGACGGGGACACCGCCTCCCGGGCCCGCGCCCCGCCAGGGGCCTTTCCGCCCTCGCCTGTCCCCAGATCAGCAGCGTGCTCGCGGCCAGCCCGCTCGCTGGAAGGGGGAGGCCGCGTCCCAGGCCCCGGGCGCCCCTCCCCCTCCCCTCCCCGCGGTCTGGCCGGGCCCGCGTGATAAATGACACGTGTCATTCTGTCAGGAGCGGAGGGCGGGTCCGTGATGTATGACTCCGCTGAAGAGGAAATCCACGCTTTGGCAGGACGCGCTCGTCCCCACCAGGCCCTGCTCACAGCTCCGAAATGAATTCCCCGACGTCTCCGCTGCGCGCTCAGGGCCGGCCGACGGGAGGCCCGGGGAGGGTGCGCTCCATCCTCCCGCCCTTCCCACGGCGGCAAAAAAAAACCAACAACAACAACAACAACAACATCCACATCCACAACACACACAGTGGTTCCCCCACCGGCACCTGCGCTGGGCCCGGGCGCCCCAGGCCCCGGCAGCCTCACGCCTCACTCCCCGGGTCGGTAACGACGCCGACAGGGGACAGGGGACGAGAGAGAGGGAGCAAGGAGAGGGACGGAGTGGAGTGGCGTGGATGGAGGTGAGGCCTGTTATTTATTTATTTTCCTAATGGCAAAGGGCTGACACAAAAGCAAGATAAAAATTAGCATGTTTGAAGCAATCACCCCGCAGCTTGACATCTGCAGAGTAAATTTCAGAGGGGGGAGACGTGTCAGACAGCCGCGAGCCGCTGCGCCCTGCCCCCTTTCATTAGCTCACTGCCAGGGAGGTGCCGCTGAACCTCATTACGGCGGGAGGATTTATGAAGCTGAACCCAATGGCAAAGAAAAGGCATCTGTCAATAATTGTAGGGAGCTGCACTCACAGCTTTGAAATCTCATTAGGTATGCAGTTATCAGGCATAAAGATCAAAAACATTACTCAACTCCGACAGAATCTTATGGAGAAGCATTAATTAGCAACAGGCCTACAGTACAAAAAAAAAAAAAAAAAACACACAGACTTCCTCTCACACCTGCCCAACCCACAAACCTAAAGCAACACTCCCCCTCCCGCGCGCAGGAAAATAATCCCCAGCATCTGAGGCTGAGCAAGAGCATGAAACAGAGAGACGCAGAAAGGAGGCTGGGGTGGGGGGGGACGCGGTGAGAAAGGCTTGGCGGGGACGGGAGGAGAGGAAGGAGCTGTCAAACTTGAGAAGGATGTCAGCGCTGGCCCTGATTACGGGGCCCGCACAGTTCCCAGACCTTTTATCATCCCGGCCATCAGACGCGCCGGAGACGCAGGAGAGCCGGGCTGTGGGCCGCGGCCCAGCGCCCCGCCCGGCGCTGCCGCTCACCTGGCAGGCGGCGGGGGGGGGGGGGGGGGACCCCGACTGGGGCCTCCCCGCCCTGGGGCCTGGGGAACCCGCGCCCCGCCTCCGAGGGGCCCTGGCGGGCCTCCGCGCACACGCGTGTCACCGGTCCGTGATCTTTGTCACGTAAAACACGCTGAGAAATAACATAACAGTGGCCCATGCGCGTCCGGCTGTCAGGCCGACCCCAGGTCACGAGGCCGCGGGACCTGTGCAGCTTGGACAGACCCAGGTGCACACGGGGAGAAAGCCACCGCCTGAGCTTCCTGTCCCAACGCCTTCTCTGACCCCCCCACCACGGCCGCACAGGCCAAGGGCACAGGACACGGGGCCAAGAGCACCCCACGGGGGCCGAGCGCTCGGGGCCTCGGGCAAACGCCTCTTCCATCCTTAGAGGGCCTGGGTCCCCGGGAGGTGACCGAGGCGTGGGGCGGGGGTCCCAGATGTCTCCCAAGCGTGCCGTGTGACCCTTGGGCACGGCCCCCGGGCCCCCCGGGGGTGTGGCAGGAGCACAACGATGAAGCGTGAGCTCCGGGCTTGCGTCCCTGGCTGCACCATGACAGAAGGCGGCTCCCTCCGGCGCCCCGTGCACACGTGCTGGCGCTCCCGGCCCTCGCCCTCCCTCAGGCCCACGCACACGCACGCACACACACGGCGCTTCCCACAACCGCTCACCGTGACCCCAGACCCGCTGTCGGCCCCCACCCCGCCAACACCCGGCCGCGGCCTCGTCCCCACGCGTTGGCCTCCCAGGCACACTGGTCACCTCTTCCCCATCAGCCACCTCCTCGAGGACAGGTCATTCAGATTCCCGGGCGACCAGCTCGGACACCCCGCCACGCCAAGGCCCACCCTCCCCGAGGGACGTGTGTCCTCCGGAATATCAACGAACACGGCTCGAACCCAGGGTCACCGACGACCCCACACGGTGACGCACGCGTGTGGGCGCAGCGGGCGCCACCGAGGGCTTCGGTGGCGGTGTGACAATACGGTGTTTATATTTTTTATGTGCTTACCATATTACCTTTATTATGTGTAACATCGAAGTGATTATGGCAATTACATCTCCCAGAATTAATTACAGAACTCCCGTCACCCGGATACATAATGCATTAGCGGGAAGCCCACGGAAGCCGGCACCCCGATGCCGGCACCATTGTCGGCGTGTGCCCCCCCGTGGCGAGCGAGGCCCACGGGCGGACGGACGGACGGAGCGGGGGCTTCGGGAGGGAAGGGGTCGCGCGCTGCCCCGATGAAGCGACGCGTTTGCCCGACGCCGTGCGGGCGACCGGACACCGGAGATGCCCGGAGTTTCTAAGCGTGAGTCCGTGCGAGGGGCTCGCGCTGCCACACAAAGGGAGCAGCGCATGGGTGCAGGGTGCCCGCGCCTCTCCGGATGCAAAACAAATCCACTCCGGGCTTCATTAATATTAATTTACATTCAAAACCCATTTACATTAAATTGTTCATTAAAAATGGCCCGTTGGACGCAACACGCACTTCTCAGAAGAACTCCGAGGACACTGAAGACACGGGGCTCAGTGTGACGATGGGGACGGACGGACGGACACCGGGAAACGCGCCTGAGTCGCTGTGCCGGGCCTCGGGGCCTCGTGAGGGTGGGGTCCAGGGTGGGGTCCAGGGTGGGGTCCAGGGTGGGGTCCAGGGTGGGGAACAAACACGGGCCAGAGAGCTTTGCATCTGTCCCCGGCCCCTTGCAAACGTGACCTTCTGGTCTACCGCAGGGCGGGAGGAACCCGAGATGGGGTGCGGGGGCTGGGGGACGGCCAACCCGCAACGGGGCTTGGGGGGAAGGCAGGCTCCGCCCCGGCCCCCCCCCCCCCGGCCTGGACGAGCACGGACCGTGGGGCCCGCTTCCCGGAGCCCACGCCCGCCTGCGCCCGCCAGTGCCCGGCTTGAATCGTCTCCCTGGCACTCCACGCCCTGCGACCCTTTCCTCCCAAGGGGACCCGGGGCTTCGGGGCCTTCCCCCCGAAAGACAGTCGGAACGCACCCCGTTTTCCCAACAGCTGCGGTGGAGGAAGGGAACACAGCCACCGTGAAAAGCATGTGTCCTGACACGTGCGTTAATAATTCACCGCGAAGCCCCCACCCACCGGCCTCCCCGTCCAGGGCCCTCACCTTCGCACGTCTGAGCCGATCAGCTGAGCGGCCGGCGGAGGGGCCCAGGTAACGTCCGTGGCCGCGAGCGAAAGCCTCCCCCACCCAGTATATACGTCTCCCGGGCGACTCGTGTCGAAACACTGAAATAATTTACAGAATTGAAGGTAATTAAACCCAGGAAGATAAGTGCTGATCAAATCAAGTGTCTGTGCTC
>PVKZ01006771.1:0-30482 GCA_004027375.1 Macroglossus sobrinus | reverse complement strand
CTGATGGGAGTTCTGTAGCTGGAATATTTGCTGTGGTGGGTTTCTGAGGAGCTGATGGGAGTTCTGTAGCTGGAATATTTGCTGTGGTGGGTTTCTGAGGAGCTGATAGGAGTTCTGTAGCAGGAATATTTGCTGTGATGTGTTTCTGAGGAGTTGGTGTAGCCTTTGTACCAGGAGCTTTTACTGTGGTGGGTTTCTGAGAAGCTGATGGGAGTTCTGTAGCTGGAATATTTGCTGTGATGTGTTTTTGAGGAGTTGGTGTAGCCTTTGTAGCTGGAGCTTTTGCTGTGGTGGGTTTCTGAGGAGCTGATGGTAGTTTTGTAGCTGGAATATTTGCTGTGGCGTGTTTCTGAGGAGTTGGTGTAGCCTTTGTAACTGGAGCTTTTGCTGTGGTGGGTTTCTGAGGAGCTGATGGGAGTTCTGTACCTGAAACATTTACTGTGGTGGGTTTCTGAGGAGTTTGTGTGACACCTACAATTTGAGTACTTTCTGTGGAGGAGAAAAAGGTTTTAAAAAAATTAGCTAAATAATGCTATCCAAGTTAAGATTTAGGAACCAATTACTAACTTGATGACTCTTCTCTTTCTGCCCCCCAAATACCTAAATATACATTTAGGAAACCAAATCTTATTGTACATTGCAAAAGGAACTGCAAAGTTACATTGATTTTGCTTCAATATAAATTATACCTACAGAAAACTAAGTATACCAATGCTGTACTGAGGTACTTAAAACGGTTTTCTGGGTGAAGAAAGAAAAGGAAACTCAGAGTCCACAGTGATCTCATTGTATGACACACCCCAAATACAGATATTTTCTCTCTTAAATTGTCTTCTTTCACACGCTAAGATCAAAGACCAGCAGGATGCAACTACTAGACTAACAGAAACAGTAATCACAACACAGTTATTTTTTCCAGAGCTTTCAGGACATGTTAGTGACCTTGGGGACTTGTTTTGTTTTACTTTTTCAAAGTAATAAAGTCAATTGGAATAAAATCACTCTCTTTTTCTCTTCTTGGGCTGTTTAGTAACTCTACATACAGTACTTTAGTTCCCCTTTGGATTTTAAGTTCGCTAACAAATATCTGAAGCACAACTTCAATTAAGATCCTATTCTGGAAATCACAATAATGATAGTGAAATTTAGGTTTTCAGTGACTGTTTGACCCTGGGTTGCTTATACAAACTCCCTCCTGAAGCAGTAAGCCTGTTTCACTACATACTAGACCAAGTTCTGTAATCCCTTTAAACTTTAGTTTTCTCACCTGTAAAATAAGCATAAAAATAGATTTTATAACATTACTGTAAGGAAGAAGGAAAATAATTTAGGGAAGTTATTTCTCATAGTGTCTGTCCCTGAAGAAACATGTTACATCATCCAGTATTTCTACTGTCAGCACCATGAGCATTCTGCTCTCGGTGCTCAGATGTCATGTTACTCGTTTTCTTTACCTCACAGGATGCTATAAGGGATAACTCAAGTAAAACACTGCAAGTGACACAGCACTTAGCAGGCACTCAAAAAACTATAAATATTATTATTAATATAAATGTAGTTTTTATATAGACTTTTCATCTAACATCATCATATATAAAATTTATTCTTTGTTCTGCTAAGTTAGTTCTCATTTTTGATCCAAAGGATGGTATGCTATATAGTTTAAATATCCTAAAAGTTACTTTTCTAGTTATCTTTTTCTTAACTGGTGCCTAGTTTAATTCCACTGTTGTCAGAAAGCATGCTCTGAATTATTCAATCTTCTGAAATGTATTGTGATTTAGATCTCAACATATGATCAAAGTTCAGTGTACATTTGAAAATATTTTGCTATGTATCTTTATAGGGTTCAATGCTCCTGTCAATTTTTTAAGTTAATTTTTGTTTATATCTTCTATATTCTTACTGCTTTTTTGTTTGCTTGTTCTGTTAGCTATTGAAATAGGTATGTGGAATTCTAGAACTATAATTGTGGATTTGTCTATTTTTCTTTCTGCCAGCTTTGCTACATACAGATTGAAGCCATTTTTTCAAGTGCAAAGATTTCAAATTGTGATACTTTCCTGCTGAACTGACCCCTTTTATCATTATGAACTATCTTATTTTAAGGTATAATTTGATATTAATTGTTACATCAGCTTTTTTTTCCCTAGAAATTCTTTGTATATTATATTCTTCCATCCTTAACTTTTGCCTATTCAGTGTTCTTATTAAATTGTGACTCTTATAAACAAAAAACAGTTAAGTTTTATTTTATTAATCTAGTCTGACAATCTTGGTCAAATCTCAATGTAATTACTGATGTAGTTAGGTTTATATCAAACATATTAGTATTAGTTTTCTATTCCATTCATCTATTTTGTGTTTCTTTTTGTTTCTCTTTCTCTCTTTTTGCCTTTTAGATTAAATATTCATTATTATTCCTTTATTAGCTTGTGATTTATACATTCTTTACTATTATTTTCACGATGACCCTAGAGATTACAAAATGTATTAGACTATGAGTCAATTATGCATATTAACATTTTTACCACGTTTTAGTACTGTTAGTAACTTGCCACTTTTAAATTCAAGTTACTTCTTTCTGCCTTTTGGTTTGTTGCTATTGTATGTTTGTATTCTACATATAATTCAAACCTCAAAAGATGTTGCATTTATTCTTTTGTAAAGTCAGTATTCATTTACCTTTGCCTTTGTTCTTCATGTCTTCAGGCATTTTCATGTTTTACATGGGATTGTTTGCATTCTACTTGAAAAATTTTCTTTAGTTTTTCATTCTGTGCAGGTCTGGTTCACTGGTGACAAGTTCCTTTAGTTTTTGTATGAGAATATCTTTATTTTGCATTCAATTTTAAAGGATATATTCACTTGGAACAGAATTTGATGTGTGCAGTAATTTTCTTACGGTATCTTAAAGATTTTCTCTCAATGTCTTTTGGCTTCCATAATTTTTGTTGAGAAGTTAGTTAACCGTTTTATATTGTTGCTCCTTTACAGATGACAGTGTCTTTTTTTGCATCTTGGTGGTTTTATTATTGCTTTGAGTTTCCAAACTTTTGCTATGAGGTATCTGGAAATGATTTTATTTTTGTTCTGCTTAGAGTCCTAAGAGCTTTTGGAATCTGTTGGTTGATGTATTTTATTAGTTTTGGAAAATGCACATGATCTCTTTGAATATTTCTGCTGTTCCTGCTTCTATTTCTTTTTCTCTCTCTCTCCCTCCCCACCATCTCCCCTTCCTCCTCCTTTTCTCTCTCCTTTTTCCTAACATATGTTATAACAGTTTAACATGTCTCAAATATCTGACTTTTATCCATATTTTACATTATTTTTTTTTCTCTTTGCACTGAAGTTTAGGGATTTTTAAATTAACTTTTCTTACAGTTCCTAATACTGTCTCTTGCTGTATCCAAATCACGTTAAACCTACCTATTGTGTTCTTAATTTAAGATATTATATTTTCTAGTTGTAGAATACCTATTTTGCTCTATTTTTAGATACCAATTCTCTGCTAAAGTTCTTTATCTTTTCCTTTAATACTTTAAACATACTAATTACTTATTTTAAAGTCTTTATCTTATCTAGTTTCATTTTCTCCTTGCTTCTTTCTATGTCTACTATTTTTTTTTTATTGTATGTCATATATTGTTCATAAAATATTCAGATGATATGATCTTCCAAAGGGAGGTTATCCTTTTCTGGTAGGCAGATTGGTTTGAGGTAATCACATCCTCAGCCTATGAGTGACTGAGCTGGGTTACAGTTCTGAGCAGACTCACTCTATTTCTGTTGTTGCATCTGCATTTTGGGAATGACCCTTCTGGGCTTCTGATTGACAGCCTGGTGGGTCTTTATTTCCTCAGCCCTGAGAGATTATGGGAGATCCAGGTTCATCCTTCGGAAGTTCCCTAGCCTACCAATATTCAAAATGGACACAATGTCTTCAGGGGAAGACTGGCTGTATGCTTGAAACAGGCCTGTTCCTCTGATGAGTATTTATTGTCCAAATATCATAAGGTTCAGAGAAACTTCAGTTTGTACTTTGGAAGCTTTGGGTCTAGCTCCCCAGTCTCACATACAGCCTCAGAAATCAACAAATGGCCCTTGGGAAAAAGTGGGTCTGCATTTGATGACCTTAATTTATAGTGTATTATCACCACCCACCACAGGCATTAAAAGCTTTGCTAGTTTCTCTCTTTCCTGGAAGTGGTCTTTTATCTGAGTCAAGATGGATTTTCAGCCTAGGGCACTTTAGAATGGTTTGCTTTCACTGCCCAAACTAACGAATTTTAGTTTATTCAGTCTTAGTTGTTTCCACAGATGTATTTTGTGGTTTTAAAAATACAACTGAAAAAAACTAACCAGGTTTTGTAGTTAGTGTAATGGGAAGGAGCATTGGCCTGCCATGACCTACTTGGCTACTACCATAGGCTATAAGCTCTAAAGAACTAATGATTTAATAAAACAGGGGAAGATAAGTATAAAGTGGGTCAAATGGCTAAATTAAAAAGAAAAATATATCAAACATCACTCATGATTAAATGAATTCAAATAATAAAATTTTCACCACTTACATTGTTATGTCTTCATATCCTAATAACCACTATCATTAACTGTGTAGAGAACCAGCACAAAGATGCAATATTAGTGGGAGAGTATATTGGTAGTTTCTTTGGAAACAACACTGGTAACATCTATGGAAAGTTTAAATGCATATACCTTTGATACAGTAATGATACTGTAAGGAATTTATTGTATAAAATGTACTTGTGCACATGTGCTATGAATGGATACACATAATATTTGTCTTAGTATCTTTTATAATAATAATTAAAACCCTAAACCTAAAAGCTAAATTCTCTTTAATAGGAGACTGGCTAAATAAATAATATAGCCATACAATTGATATTATTAAAAAGATAGATACATACATGTGTGTTTGTTTATATTTTCTAGAATAAAACATAAAAATTTGAAGACAATGGTTAGTTCTGAGGGGAAGACTAGGGAGAGAAAATTTTTCTCATTTTATACTCATCTGCATGGTTTTAATATTACTTCACTATGTTTATGTATACCATTTATAATAAAAATCTATTTTTTACAAGCAATGATATTTAAAAATTCATTCTAATAGAATTTCAATTACAATTTTAAAAGTATATTTGCTTGAGTCATATTAGCATTCAAATATGAAAGTGCTTAAATAAATGCCACCTACTGGTACCATCTAGTTTTACAATCCAACTTCATTGATCCTCTAAATATATTTTCAAAAATATTTAAAAAGCATTTCTAAATATTCTGAGAGTACAGCAAAGTTATAAAAGAGTATTGAGGGAAAAATTCTAGAAGAATGAAGAATAAAGAATGGTCAATGAGAGAGAAGAGTTCTGGAAGCGGAAAAATGAATGTAATTCAATGAAGTAAACAGCTAGGCAAGTTTTCTTCAGTTGTCACACATGTATGATCACTGTCTAGATCCCTCTGTTCAATCTAATATTCTCTCCTAATTGGATAATATAAATTACTTTATATATACATATAAACAGAGATATCTATATTAACTTATTTAAGTAACATGATGAGACAGCAAATCTATGAAGCCAGCATTACTCTTAACCAAAACCAGACAAGGATGTTAAAATAAAAAGAAGAAGGAAGAGGAGGAAGAGGAGGAGGAAGAGAAAGAAGAAGAAGAAGAAGAAGAAGAAGAAGAAGAAGAAGAAGAAGAAGAAGAAGAAGAAGAAGACGACGACGACGAAGACGACGACGACGACGACGAAGACGAAGAAGAAAAAGAAAAAGAAGAAGAAGCAGCAGTGGAAGGAAGGAAGGAAGGAAGGAAGGAAGGAAGGAAGGAAGGAAGGAAGGAAGGAAGGAAGGAAGGAAGGAAGGAAGGAAGGAAGGAAGGAAGGAAGGAAGGAAGGAAGGGAAGAAGGAAGAAAATTACAGGTCAATAACCTTGATGAGCATAGATGCAAAAATTCTCAACAAAATTAGCAAACTGGATTCAACAATACATTAAGAGGATTATATAGCATGACCAAGGGAGATTCATCTCAGGGATGCAAGGATGATTCAATATTCATGAATCAATCAACATGATATATCACTTAACAAAATACAGGATAGAAACTGTATGATCATCACAATAGATTCAGAAAAAGCATTTGACAAAACTCAACATTGTTTTACGATTAAAAAACACTCTCAACAAAGTGGCTACAGATCGAACATATCTCAACATAATAAAGGTTATATATGACAAATCCACAACTAATACCATATTCAATGGTGAAAAGCTGAAAGTTTTTCCTCAAAGATCAGAAACAATACAGGGATGCCCACAGCAATTAAATAAGAAAAAGAAATAAAAGACATCTGAACCAGAAAAGAAGGAGTAAACCTCTCATTATTTGTATATAATACTATATACAGAAAACTCAAGACTCCACAAACATCTAATATATATATATATATATATATATATATATATATATATATATATATATATATATATATATTAGAACTAATAAATGAATTCAGCACAGTTGCAGGATACAGAATCAATAAATAGAAATCAGCTGCATTTTTATTTATCAATAACACACAATTAGAAGGAGAAATTAAGAAAATAATCAGATTATAATTACATCAAAAACACATAAATGACCTAGGAATAAATTTAATCAAAGAGATGAAAGACCTGTACTCTGAAAACTGTAAGACAATGAAGAAAGAGATTAAAGAAGATACAAATAAATGAAAAGATATCTTTGTTCACAGATTGGAAGGATTAATATTGTTAAAATGTCCTTACTACCTAAAGCAATATACAGATTCAATGCAACCCCTATTAAAATACCAATGGCATCCTTCTCATAATTAGAGCAACTAATCCTAAAATTTATATGGAACCACAAAAGACCCTAAATAGCCAAAGAGATGTTGAGAAAGAACAAAGTGGTAGTATCCTTAATATCAAACCATAGTATAAGGCTACAATAATGAAAATAGCATGATACTGGCATTAAAAATATATATCAATGAAATAGAATAGAGACCAGAAATGAATCCTTGCTTTTATAGTTAATTAATTGATGACAAGGGAGGCAAAGATATACAATGGGGGTAAAGACAGTCTCTTCAAAAAGTAGTGCTGCAAAAACTGAATCAATCATTTTCCTATACCACATACAAAAATAAACTCAAAATGGATTAAAGACTTAAATGTAAAACCTGAAACATAAAACTAGAAGAGAACATAGGCAGAAAAACTCTTTGACACTGCGCTTAACCAAATCTTTTTGGATATATCTCCTCAGGTAAAGGGACCAAAATAAGAAAATGTGACTACATCAAACTAAAAAGGTTTTGCACAGCAAAGGAAACCATCAACAAAACAAAAAGACAACTTATTGAATAGAAGAAAGTATTGTTAAAATGATACATTTGATAAGGGGTTAATATCCAAAGTATAAGGAACTCATACAATTTAAAACAAAACAAAACAAAAACAATCCAAATAAAAAAATGGGCAACAGACCTAAATAGATATTGCACCAAAGAGAACATACAAATGGCCAGTAGATACATGAAATGACACTCAACATTACTAAATCATCAGGGGAATGCAAATTAAAACTGCAAAGAGATATCACCTCACTTGACAGAATGGCTATCACCAATAAATCAACAAATAACAAGTTCTGGTGAGGATGTGGAGAAAAGGGAATCCATGCACACTGTTGGCAGGAATGTAAATTAGTGCAGCCACAATGGGAAAACCGTAGGGAGGCTCCTCAAAAAAATTTGAAATAGAGCTGTTCTGTGAGCCAGCAATTCCACTTCTGGATATCTATCTGAAGAAAAGAAAAACAAGAATTCGAGAAGATATGTGCATCCCTGAGTTCACTGCAGCATTCAGGTGATGTGGGCCACTCCACTCTCCTTAGCCATCTTTTACTTTAGAGTTTTCTCTGACCAGAGTGAAGCCTTTAGTACCTTTACGTATCATAGACTGTCCATACACATAAGTGTTCTGTTGTTTTTAAATTATCCCACTGTCACTTTCTTCTGGTTCTGGACAAAAAATTTCTTTAAAAACTTTTAAAATATATTTTAAATAGTAAAACTGGCTAGGTATTTTTACAGAGACTAAAATACATTAAATATTTTAAAAATCAAAACCTACCATTTTACTAAATTCAGCATTATCAATGAGAGATGCTTAAAAATACCTACCTATTAAGTGATGGACAGTATATTTGGAGCTTTGAAAACAAATGTTGTAAAACATAAATACTAATTTTTAAACCATTTTGTAGAAAGACAGTCACGCATAGCTTAACCATGGGGTTAAGGTCTGTAATATTAATTGTTAGGCTATTTCATCATTGGCGAACATTATAGAGTGCACTCACACAAACCTAGATGGTATAGCATACTACACACCTAGACTCCATTATAATCTTATGGGACCAGTGTTTGTATGTGGTCCATTGTTGACTGAAATGCATTATGTGCTCATGACCGCAACGATGTTCTAACACATGTAAAGTAAAAGTAACAATTAAGTCTGCACATGTTATATATCAAACATGTTAGAAAAAGTAAACGAGTTCAGAGACAAAAGTAGGGGCAGAGAGAGTTCAGGGAGTAAACGGAACTCAAGTTTAAACCTAAGATGTACTCTTCTTAGAGCAGAAAAGAGGGCACTGCTGTTCATTCCATGGGGAAATGATGTCAAACGAAGGGCCCTAGGAAGTCAAGTGGCACACTCTGGAAACAGAAATCGATCATTTGGGTAGAGCAAAAGGTCTCAAATACCAGAATTAGATTTTGACTTTTAGGATAAAAAATTGTAAGCATGTACTGACTCAAAGCCTTTTATTTAAAGTAAATCCTACTGAGCAGCTGCATTTGTAAAACACATACAAGCAGAGTTACTCTAGTTATTTTATAAAAAGATACATCTTGCCGGCAATGATGCCACATTCTCTAGAGCCAAGAAGTCATTTTTCTTTTTTAAGCAGGAAAGCAATGTGAGTACATGTGTACATCAAATTATATTACACCAAATACCTTTAAGTACCCAGAAAATACTACCAAATTTATAAATTACTTTAGGCCATTGATCAAAGCAAGGAGCAAGAACAAGCTAATCTGATTTATACTTGGCTAGAGTATATAAGACTACACATACCACCATCAGTTTAGTTCAATTGTTTTCTAAGCACCTAATACACACCAATATTGTTCTATAAATAGGAGTGGAAAACTGGATAAAATATTGTTTCTGTCTTTAAATATAGCAGGAAAGAGATTAAAAGAGGTAATTTCAATACAAAATGGTGGTTATCATAGAAGCATGAGACAATAAGAAACAAACAAAACCCAACCAGCCAAGCAAAGATGGGACTAAAGGGCACTTCAGGCAGAAGCAGTAGTATAGGATAATGAGTGATGTGGGGGGCAGGATAAAACATGGAAAACTATAGCAGTATGCATAGGTAGAGCATAAAGTACAAGGGACAGACATGAGTGTGGAGTAGTAGGTAGGCCATGGCTAGCCTTGTACATTATGCTAAGGAGTTTTGACTTTGTAAGTGATGAGAAGACACTAACAGGCTCTAAGATGGAAAGACAAGCCACATTTGTGTTTCAAATGGTTCACCCTGGTAGAGTATAGATGAAACAATGGAGTGCAAGAATGGAGTTGGAAGCCATTGCAATCAGTATCACCTTTAACTCAGGCAAGTAGGACTCTTGCCCTAGCTCCCAGTTTAAAAGGCCGTACTCTGGCCCTCCTCTGGCTGTGCCTCTCTCTGCTAAGGAAGGTATTTGCAGGGCTGAAAGGATGTGCTCCATGAGAGCTCCTCCCCCACCCATTCTAAATCATGCTTCATGGACTGGCACCCAGAATTTCCTGTGCCAACATCCTTTTCAGGCCTGAGAGGGCCTTTTCTGCTAGTCCATATTCTTTTTTTTTTTTTTTAATATGAAGGACTTCATGAATTTTCATGTCATCCATGCACAGGGGCCATACTAATCTTCTCTGTATTGTTTCGATTTTAGCATATGTGCTGCCAAAGGGAGCATATGATCTGTATTCTTGAGGATGGTTCGTGCTGCTGATGTGCATACCTGTAGCCCAAAGTTCAGGAGAGTGGGGATAAAAATCATAGTGGATATGACATGGGTGTGTCAACTGAGTTGTTCATTTATGTGCATCAGAGAGGCCCCTTACAGTGTAAGAAGGGAGCACCCATTTGAGAAAGGCTGGGTCTCAGGCCAGGGACTTCCATATTTATTTTAGCTGAGTATTAGAAGGAATAGTAAGATACTAAATGACTGAATACAATATAAACCTTAGATTGTTTTCAATTCTTTATCTCTATAGCTAATAAATTAAGGAATGTTAAAAATAAAAGTGTTAAAATTAGCTAAAACACACATTAGAAAATGAGGATACTACATATATTCACTGTGAGTAATTATTAATGCACAGAAAGAACTTTATTGTTGATTACTCAGCCCTGCAACCTGAGTGCTTAAACTTTTTCAGTCTTACCTCTGCATTCTGGCAATGGAGCACTCCATCCAGGAGTATTTCCCACAATCATACAGTCACTAGAAGTTTCACCAACTAATTCGTACCTAAACAATGAGGGGAAGAAATAAGTTGAGTAAAATATCATAATTCGATTTGTAGATGTTAAATGAGGAAATGAATATGAAGCTTCTAGCAGTGTTGCCTGACACACTGATGATACTTAATGAGTAAGTTCCTTTTCTCCACACAGAAAATTTATAAAAGACAATAAGTCAGAAAGGCATTTTCACACTAGAAATAAATGTTTTTAAGCCATATTTTATAACAGGCTATTAGTATATAAAAAAACATACGCAAATTTATTATTTAGGTAAATGAAAGGCTGGTTTCTTATTTAATAGTTGGATTTAATTTCTGCAAGTATCACCAATATATTACAAGATTTTCCTTTACTAATCACATTTACAATTTTATAATAAATCACATATGTACTGAAATCTAAGAATTGAAAGAATTTGGTGGTATAAGAAATCTTTCTTTCTTGCCACATTTTACTAAATTTAACTGTGATGAACTCATGAGAAAAATCTTTGAATAGAGGGGTTGTTTTATTGCTACTAGCTTGTGAAGACTGGCCACTAATCAAAAACTTCCATTGTACATCCTAATTTGTTTTTTCATTTGTTAAATATAGTGTTTAGTGTGCAAAAACTTACCCTGGGTTACATGAGAAGGTGATGGTTGAGCCATATAATATGTCAGTTGTTATAGTTATATGACCATTTGTTATTTCTCCAGGATTAGGACATGATTTTCCTACAAGAGAATACAATTTTTTTCCATTAAATTCTCAAGCACATCAGTGCCAATTCATCATCTGAACCACTGATAATCTCTTATTCTTAGACTTTTTAAATCCTACCTTCATTTTATAACTTTCAAAAAAGCAACATATGTAGAATATATACTTATTTCATTAAAGGTAACCTTAAACTAATTAAATGTGAAATCTATGAGTAAAATAATATTCCTATCTCACAAGTATTTAGTCTGTTTAATTTAAAATAACTATAATGGTTCTTTTAAGAATCATTCTGAATAATATATACACATAGACTTCCCACGTGAATAAAGAAAGAAATACTATTTCCACAAACACAAAAGGATTAAGAATATTCTTTAAAATTATACTTACTTTTACAAAATTCATCTATTTTGGACCATTTAAGATTCTGAAGGCAAGTTATTTTTCCTGATAGAGAATGGTTTCTTTTGAAGCCCACACGACACTCGTATTCCACAACGGAACCCGATGGGAAATAATTCTGTAGCTTATAAGGCTTTTTGAGAGATGCAAAAGGTAGGAAGCCTGGAAAATTACAGCTACCTAAAAGTATTAACAAAAGCAACAACAAAAAAAATAATAATCACTTTACAATCTATACTTAATTACTTGAAATTTTTTGGTCCTTACATCATCTTTTTTTCTATACTTCTTTGTATACATTTGGTATTTAACTGTGTTACTATCCCTATGACATTTACAGTGTATCAAGCATATTCGCTTTCATTTCCTGATCACTAAAGGCCTGTGAAGTAGATTTGGTACATAGATGTCACTATGCCCATAGTTCAGAATATATAACCTATTTAAATTTCCTGGCACTGACTCAATAAATACCGGTTCCCTTACCCTGCCCCATGAAGCACAGGGGCAGATGATAACATATATTTCTAGACTCCTGGAATAATGTCCTGGACAACAACAATAGTAACAATAATATCTAATACTTATTGACTATTTCTAAATGTTTTACACACACAAATTCATTTAATCCCCACAATAACCTATGGGGACAAGAATCATATGAGCCAATGTGTACATAAGTGTTTACAAACTTTAAACATCTGGACAAATCTAAATTTATAGAGGTGTGACAGAGTGAAAGAGGTATTGGATTTATAGTCAGAAGACTCCAGTTTGAACTCTGGCTCTTCTGCACAAGAGCTGCTGATCTCAAGGAAGTTATTTAGCTTTGGAGGGCCTGTTTCTTCAACTGTAATATGAGGGTGGGTCTCCACGTACCTCATGGAGTTGTCTGGAGGATTAGATGAAATAATATATGTAGAAGCGTTATAAACTCTGAAACATGATATCCATGCAAAGGCTTATGTACTTCAACCTACTGCTTTCTATCACAGATAGATAATAAAAAGTTAAAGCCCATTTCATACCTGGTTTCAAAAAATATTTTGTGGCAGTTTCTGTATTTCCTGTAGCTTCTATTGCTCCAACTTGTTCAAAGGCAGGAAACAAGTCTTATCCTTATACCTACTCATACATGACAAAGCTAAAATAGGGCTATGCATAGATTTTTAGGTAAACATAGAGACATTTTTTTTAAATGCCATCACAGAGTTGTATTTAGTAAGTCCTACTTTAGAAAATGAAATTTAAGAAAACAGAGCATCTATGTTATATGTCTCAAAGTAATTGCCAATCATATTCATATATAATTTATTCCCTAAACAACAGTAGCTATTGTTTATTTTCTCTGTTAGTTCAGGAGGTGCAGTGTTAGGGGAAAACAAAACAAAACAAAACAAAACAAAAAAACCTGTTAATTGAGAAACAGCACCTATTCCAGGAAGTAATGCCATCAATTAGCTGGAGTGTGAAGTGCCAACAGGTATACCCTGGGGTTTAATAATATTAGATAACTATCAATTACCAGTCACTCTGAAGAGGAATAAATTTTAACAAGATACGTTCCATTCCCATTAACTTTCCTAAAACGAAATGAAGAACTTACGATTACAAAATTCTGTGATATTCGACCATTGATCGTTAAGACAGACCACTGCGTTTGCCTCGCCAGGAATTTTTACAAAGCCTGGATCACAATTGTATGTTATTACGCTTTGATCAGGAAAACTTGTAAGACCTTCCAACTCTGGCTGGGCATTAGGTACATCTGGAGGAAGGCTGCAATCACCTAGGAGGGAAAAAAATGTAACTGAGATAAATACCACTTTTCAACTCATTGAAACATTCCTCCCCCAAGGCTAATAAGGGAAGCGGCGATGCCTTTTGACAAACGGGTAATATTCTTTATCTGGTACAGAACTGACATACCAAGATCTTGTTAGGCTTCCCGTCTTGTCAATTAAGCCAAGGTTCAAATAAGTCGAGAATAAACCTATCCCCTTTCATTATTTTTTTTAAGTGGTTTAATATTTATCTCTGCCTAGATACTGCTGCTAGGCACACAATAAAGACAAACACCCCTTTGAAACGTTACACCTGGAGATGTGAAAAATTGTAGCGCCGTGTGCTGCACGAGACTGGCCTCTGTTTAGAAGCGAGAGTGGTCAGCTACTTGGCTTCCCACTCTCAAAGAGATGTTGAGAGTTTGAGAATTCACTCCATTTGAGTGCTGCCTTTCGGCTTCTGCATGCTCTGGCTGCTCCACAAACTCAGCCGGTGATTTCTCAACTCTCCACTCCTCACTCCTAAAACCATACCACCAAGACCCCTAACTGCGGTTTAGTAGGGGAGAGCCTCTTCCTGTCCCATGGGATCATGGTATAGGAGCTCTGAGTCTTAAAGGTAAAGTAGTGCAGGAGCAATTACCGATGCCCACATCCCTCACCTCCCCAGTTCCCAGACCTCTAGGTTGTCACCTAAACTGATCCAGCCCCTCCCACACAGCCTAAGGGTTCACCCAGTTGGGCTGGATGCCCAGCCGTTACCCACCCCGAGCAGACTGTGGACACAGCAGCAGCAGCAGCAGCAGCAGCAAGGTCAACCCGCCGAGGCGCAGCACAGCGCGGGCGCAGGGCCGCGCGGGACTCATGGCGCGGGAAAGCGGACCCCGCACCGGGACTCAGCGGCCCGGGTAACAAGATCGCACTGGCTTGAGCAAGAAGCTGTAAAGTTGCTGCAAAGCTTACTTGTTCTGCAAGTCAATTTAAATTAGCGCCTTGAGTGGTGCCCGGGCTCTGAATCACCAAAGGGTGGGGCGAAGAGAAGAGGTTTGTTTGCACCACGTTCTGGGTGGGGCAAGGGCGGGGGCTTTTGCGTCACTGTAGTCTAGAGACCCTTGACTAGGGAGACGCGTCCCGGGTAGGGAGGTGAGCTCCCTAGCGCCGGACGCTGGGACTTTCTCTTTATTAGGGTGGGGCCTGCCATCAGCTGCCATCTGGAAATGTAAAGTATCTACTTTACAAGTAAACTAAAAATTGCGGTTACGGAGGAGAGGGGACTAGTTCTAGTGGTGTAGGTTTGGGTCCCCAGGAATCTGAATTAGTTTTAGAGGGCCTTAAACCCTCTTGGTGCTGCAAAACTGAGCGGTAGCTGCGGGTGAATTCTGAGGTAGAGGTCAAGGGGAAGAAATAATGCCCACCCAGGGACGTGGAGGCCCGCCAAACGTCGGCACGAGGGGAAGATAAAAAGACGAGTGTGTAGTCTCCTAAGACGCCCAGTAATCAGAAAACGGCAAGTGGGAAAAGGCCCAAGAAACAGGTGGAGCAACACAACAGGGAATGACTGTTGCTCATACCAGCTTTGGGCCGGAATATCTCTCTTCGCCAGGGTTCTCCTTTTTTACCACCAACACCTCTTTGGGACTAGTCTGCTTGCAGAGAAATTCACCATCCTGCGGGCTACACATGTGTGTTCGGTGGAAAGAAAGATGATAAAACAAAAACCAAGCACCAGAAAACTAAACGATAGGGTGGCAGATTTTAAGAGCAAGGTTTGCTGGAAGACCTTAAGTATATTGCCAGTGGTTTGCGAGACTGGCCACACATTAGAATCACGTGAGGGCTTTAAAAAAAAACCAGATAATCAAGCGACACCTCAGACAAGTTAAATTAATATTTCTGTGTATCATACAGGGGCATTGGGATTATTTAAAATGCTCCAGGTAAGTAATGCCACTGTGTAGTCAGAGTAATTGCTGCATTTGTTGTGATATTCTTTCCTAAATGCTTTCTGATCGCTCCTTATGGGTTAGTATGAGCTTTAAAAGGAGGAATCCGTTTTTAACAATAGCCTTTGCTCTGACTCATGCTTACTATACTGAACTGAATCATATACAACAACCACTGCTGGAACCAATCCTATAGGGATTCCAGCAAAGAAACTACTATAGTCTATTATCAAAACCTATCAGTATTAAAACAGGCTAGAGTATAGAAGTTGGGCTTTTGACATCATCTAGTGTCAGCCTCATATTTGATACTAAAACACTTTACTTTTATTCTCACATTTGATATAAAAGCACAAACTTCATCAGAGCTCAGCAGTGTTTTAGAAGTGATACCAGGTCTTCATGTATTCTAAGAGCCTCCCATGACCCTACCCACCACTCTTCTACCATGCCCTTATGGACAGGTAGTCTTCGTTTCTGCTTGAGTTCATAGAATTGGTGTGAAAGGCAAAGTGGCATCACAGAAAGAGCTGAGGGTCAAGGTCAGTTGTGGAGCTGTCAGAAGATTTAACTTTGATGACTATTACAGCTAGTGTTTAGTAAGTGAATGTATTATCGCTTTTTATCCAGAAAAAACAATGAGCTCTGCAAAGTGTCAAAAAAAATTATCTCTGTCACCCAGCTTAGCTACATTGAATGATCTAAACATTCACCTTTCAAAATACATAGTTCTCAATAATACTTTTTTTTAAAAAAAGGAACTTTTACAAGAAGTAACTGGGTGGACTCTTTAGTAACACTATGACCACTGCCAAAATTTTAAAATTTGAGGACAAGGAAAAAAGAGAAATCTACTTTCATTCATTCAATTTAGAAAAAGCTTCTATGATAAAAAAAAATCTATGCATTATTAAGAAAAACTAAATATGCACATTTGTAACTTAAAAGGTTATTTTAAATAATGACCTCAAATTGTTATATTCCAATTACTTCATATACATTGTACCATTTCACCAACACAACTTCATGAAGTGGAGATAATTGTCCTCACAAGAGGAAACACACTGAGAAGTCATTAACCAAAATCTGTGCAGCTAATGAAGTGACCAGTACAGAATTTAAATCTAATTTGTAAGATTACAAACCTATATTAACTTCTTATTCTACCACACTACATTATTTTTCTTGGAATCAGTCAGCAAAGTTTTCTTATATGTAGAGGACACATAAAATTAGGAATTTGGGGAGGCGATTTGGGAATCAAGTTCTTTCTGATGTCAGCAGTAGACCTAAGTCTTTGTATTTGATCTACCAAAAACTAGCTATTCCTCAGGACCTCATTGCACATTGAGTAAGAAAAAGTTTAGGACTAAAATAATCTCTATAGAGCTTTCCAATTCCAAAATGATAAGTTCGTGTAATTAGGTAACAAAATATATTTTTAAAACATGGAAAATAGGTCTACAATTTTGGCAGCGATCAGTGAACACAGTTTTCACGCCTGTCCCAGCAAATGTACAATGATTAATCAAAGGCTTTTTATAAATTGGGGAGCACTTAATACTCAGAAGTGCACTAAGAAAGTGCTAATACCTGCATTTAAGAATCTTTAATTATGATATTGTGATTTATAAGAGATACATATTTAGTCATTCAGACAACCCAAATATGTTTCTCATATCTATTTGGTCTTTGTCCACAATTTCTGCTTACAGCTCTTGGAACTCTTGGAATTTCCTAAGTGTGAAGAATGAAACAAATATCTTTTATTATGTTAAATGAGGTAACTTTTGGACCCCACCATAAGATGGGGGCTAGTTGCCAGTGGAACCCTCCCTGTGAGTCACACCCTGACCTCCAAGGAGAGGAAAGGAGCTGGAAGTTGAATCAATCTACAGTGGTCAATGATTTAATCAATTGTAACTATGTAATGAAGTTACTGTAAAAGCTCAAGAGGACAGGGTTTAAAGAGTTGGTGAACACTTGGAGATGCAGGGAGAATGGTGCTCCTGGAGAGAACAAGGAAGTTCTATGCCCCTTCCCACCTGATCTCCAGGGTCCGGCTGTTCCTGAGCTATATCCTTTCACAATAAATCAGTGATCTAGTAAGTAATATGTTTTGAACCCAATAAGGGGGTTGTGGGAGCTTCTGATTTATAGCCAGATGGTCAGAGTACAGATAACAACCTGGACTTGGAATTGGCATTCTCAGCTGGAAAGAGTCGGAAGTGTGTATGTGTTCTCAGGGAAGGGCAGTTTCATAGTACCAAACCCTTAACTTATGGAATCTGCTATTATCTATGGGTGGATAGCATCAGAGTCCTGAGAACTGTTGGTTAGTGATGGGGGAACTACCCCCTGCTCCATGTTGGAATTGGGTTGGGGAACTCAATAATGTAGTAGGTTTTATGTGATAAATGTCACAACCAATGTAATGTGGGAGTTCAGAAAAGAAAAAGAAATGTGACAGGGTGGAGAAGGCCAAGGGCCTAGTGATTAGGCTAAATAATGACAAATATATCAATGCTATGGGGAAAAAATATGAAAAGAAAACAGAATGATACGAGTGAAGGTTTAGGTCAGAAAAAATGTCAGTTGATTCTAAGAATAGTAAGGAACTATTTTAGACAGACAATGGGAGATTTAATATGAGCATTGGAAGAAGGGGCTGAAGCATAGGCTGGGAAGAGATGTGAGAGAGCCTTCACACAAAGCTTCTGCATTTTACACCATTCAGAAATATCGATGGACTCTTAAAGATTTTAGCGGAAAATTACAAGTTAATTTGGAAGTTGTGTGCAAAAATCTGTAATGGGAATGGCCGTATAAGCAAAGACCCAAATTAGCTAACTATATCATTGTCCTATCACTGAAGATTGAAGAAATGTCTTTCATTTTAATTTTAAAATTAATAAATCTCTATTAAGGAAACAGTCTTGTTAACTCTAAAAATCCCCGACAAAATTATTATAACCATTTGAGTTTTCATGCCTGGTCTTATCAAAGAAGTTTCAAAAGAAGAACCTACAGAATTTGGTGACTGATTAGATAAGGAACAAGAAAAAAAAAATGTTAAAGATGACTCAGAGGTTTGGTGTTTGTGAAACTATGGGCCCTACTTTAAAATTTAGGGATAAAATAAATTTGACTGCACAGTTGTAGATTTAAAGTGCTTTGACAGGGTGCCCTTGTGGAGTTATACAGCATGAGAAGAAAATGTAGGAGAGATTGAGCTGGGGCATGGATGAGACCTGGCTGAAGGCGATGTAACAAGGAAGAGGGTTAAACAGAAACTCCTAGAGGCTCAAGGGGTGAGCCTGGGGACCCCACATTAGAAACGACAAAGGGGAAGGAGAAGATAGTGGAAAGAAAAGAGGGTAATACAATTTCCTGTAAGCCCAGGGATATAAAACTGTGAGCCAAATAGTATCACCCTCCTGGTAGGTGAGGCAACTGGTGTTTAGGGAAATTACGTAACCAGTCCCAACCATATGGCTTGTGAGCAATGGAGCTGGGGCTTAGAATGTATCCCCTCTGTTACTGCTCAGGCAGTAACAGAGGGGATACCTCCTCCAGGAAAGCTCCCTGCTCCCATCATCAGATCCAGTTCCTTCCTCTGCACTTCTAAATCCTCCATGTGCCTGTCAGTTATTCGAGTCTAAGGAATCAGTCTATTTCATAGTTTTGTTTCGAACTCAGGCTAGAATTATTCCCAACTAATCTTAACAGCAATAAAGAAGAGCAGTTGTGCTTTGCAGAATAAGTGAAGTATGTTTTCTAAAAATAAAACAAATAAGCAGATTCCTCTTTCTTATAAAGGAAGTTTATTCTCCAGGAACTCACTAATCAAAGTATCAGTGTATACATCAAATACAGTAATTTTTTTCACAAGACACAGATTTAGCAGTGCCTAGTGAAAGTAGCTTAACATCATGTGACAGTTTCCCTTAACATGATGGCATCCTGTCCTACCTCTGGCTCCTCTGTGTGTATAAGGAAAGGCTCAGCTACCAAATGGAAGTGTGATGTTTGACTCATATGAGCAAACATCACTTTGCCGAGCTCAAATTTTCTGAGACAGCAGTGAATTTTCACCTAAGCAAAGGTAGAGGCAGAAGCCAGAAAAGTTGTGTGATGTGTGTGTGGTGTATGTGTGAATATATGTGTGTGTGAGTGTGTGTGACTGTGTGTATAAGTATACATGCATGTGAGTGGAAATGTGGCCATGTATGAATATATATACGTGAGTGTATATATTATGCATTAGTGTGTGTATGTGTGTATATGAGTGTGTTATGTATGTGTATATTAGTGACTCTGTGAATGTATGTGCATGTGAGTATTGTATGTGTATGAATGTGTATAAGAGAGAGTGTATGATGGGAGATAACATAGTACAGAGACTGAATGAATGGGTTTAGGAGTCAAACTACTTATATACTGACTCCACTGCTCCCTTATTTTCTGTGTAGCCTGATATTCACAAATTTCTCATTTATAAAACAGGTATGATAACATTACCTACCTCGCAGAGTTTTTGTGATGGATAAGTGAGATAATGTATGTAAAACATTTGGTATGTTGCTAGGCTCACAGCAGTACTCAATAAATATTATCAATAGTTGATGGCAATGACTAACATGAATGAATACATCATATACCAGGACTTGCCCACTTTTCATGTAATCTATAAAGAAGGACTTGTCATGACACAGAATCTGAAAAACCAATAAAAGAAATATAAAGTTTCTAAAGCAAACTTTTGCTGGTGAGAATGCAAAAGGTACAACCACTTGGAAAACACTTTAGTAACTTAGTACGAAGCTAAACAGATACTTTCTGCCCCACTAATTTTATTTCTAAGTATTGACGCAGGGAAAATAAAAACATGTCTACAAAAGACTTGTACATAAATGTTCATAACAACTTTATTCATAATATAATCTCAACTAGAAACAATTTAAATATCCATCAATAGCTGAATGGATAAATAAATTGTGGTGCTTCTATACAAATACTCAGAACTAAAAAGGAACAAATTAGTGATACACACAACATGGACAGATCTCAAAAACATACTGAACAAGAGAAGCTAGACACATAAGAGCATATACTAGATCATTCCATTTATATGACATTCTAGAACACACAAAACCAATATTTGGCAGTGGAAATCAAATCAGTGGCTGTCTAGAGTGAGGATTGCAAAGGGATAGGAGGACTGACTACAAAAGAGAAAAAAGGAACTTTGGGAGACAACAAAAGTGTTCTATATATTGATTGGGTGGTAGTTACATGGTGTATACATTTGTCAAAACCCATCAAATTGAATACTTTAGATATTTCTATTTTATATACATTACACAATAAATTCGATTAAAAATCATAAAATGAGATCAAAGCTTTCAGTTCTGGAGTTGGTGGGCTTTAGCAACAGAGGAACAAATAGGTCATTATGTAAAGGATAGCAGAGTTGGATATACTTTTTCTGTTTTGCCTCCTAATTTATATCAGTTTTAAGTAGTGTTAACCTGGTTTGTGACATGCTCTTAGCCTATGTGGAACAACATTAATGGGCTTTGCTGACTTCCAAAAAGCTGAGTTATTATACATATGAGAAAATTGACAATAGGACAAAAACAATTACAAGCATGTTTGATCAACCTTTAGATGTGGACAGAATAACCCTGATTTTTTTCTATATTGTAAGAGGCACAGGGTTAAATCAGAGCACTCCCCATTATCAGGACATCCATGGAAACTTCCAAGGTGACTTTCCACCAAATGGGAACCAAGGAGATCCCATTATCTATACAGTTTTGAACCCAGCCTGCTCTTACTGCTCCATCTGAGGAGCTGGTGATACGTTCTCAGAGCTAGTGGGGAGAGTTTCCAGTTTTCCTACAAATGACCTCTCCCCTGCTCACTGAATCCCCATAAACCTGTGCCAGCATAATGTAGAGGACAGAAGAGATGACAACAACAATTTAGATGTGTGTAGGACTTCATCACTCTCTGGCATTTTTCACTGCTATCCCAGGTAATCCTCAGAACTACTCTGTGAGGTAAGTGTTATGATCATCCCCTAAATGAATTTCAAGGATCACTTAACTAGTCTAGAGTCATACACCTGGTAATAATCAGAGTGAAACAAATCCAAATCATCTAACTACAGATTTCGTGGTTAGTCCATGACACCACTCACACTTCACAATACATTGCAAAGTCAGTTGCCGATCCTTGCAGACACCAGTTTTAATGGGTGTTGTGTGTCTGGTCTGTCCACTCCAGGCACCAGTATTTTCCCTCGAAATGTCAGTGGGTAGTGACTGGCTCAGATATCTTTTTAATAATGCCTATTTCTATTAATTCAGAATTTTAAAACAACAATATGATGAATTAAGAGAACGATTTGTACCTATATTTCAGAATGTGCTATGTCCATTTTCCCAGTTAATTTAAATGAAAATACATATAAATAAATTTAAATGCAAAATATAAATGCCATATAACAATACAAATATACATTAACTATAGTGTACTTCTGACGTTAATTATCAAAACCTATTGGGGCCTCCTGAGATATTCCCTATGCTATGGTTATTTCTCATGTGTCATTATCAGCTGTCCTTCAGGAACAGCAGTGTGGTTTAAAAAAAAAAAACAGTCATTTTGTTGCCTCACTAATATTTTGCAGTTTAACTGTTTCACCCACACTTAAATAGAAGCTATGTTTAAACTGGTTACTTGTTCATATTCTGTTGTATTTCTTAAAGATTTTTTTCCTGGAAAAATAGCCTAAGGAGATAATTCACAATGCAGAAAAAAGATCTAAGCAAAAGGATATCACATTAACATAAAAAGAAAATGGAGAGTGTACTTAAATACCCAACTATATTTGTTTAAATACATTTTAGTACATATTCTCATATTATTAAATGTTATGCAATTATTAAGAGTTATGTATACAAATACATTTGTAATGGAATGTGAAATGTTTTATTAAAATATTCAACCCAGATAAAAATGATAAATTCTATGCATAATATGGTAATCAATCTGACTATTAACATAGAAACAAAATTATATTTAAGAGAGATTGAAAAAAAACAAAATATTAACTTATGATATATCTGAGGGGATAAGATTACTGATTTTTTTTCTATTTATTTCCCATATTGAGTATATGTTACTATTTATTCTAAAAATCTTTATTTCATTTTAAAAGAAATTCTACCCGCTGATTCAAGACCATGACTGCTAAATATTTTATTATTCTGGGTTGTAACTCATTTGAATCTAGTGATTTAAACTTTTTTTAAAGTAAAAATTGTAATATAGCTATATTGAGAGCATGAGGGAGATGGAAAGTATGTGTGAAAGGCAGAGGTGTAAGAGAGTTAAAGCCTAATCTTCTACAATAGGAAGTCAACATATAAAGTCTAAAATTGATAAAGAAATAGTAAGACATGAAGAATAGAGATATGGAAGTGTACATCTAAAGATACAATTTAAAATGTCAAAAATTGATACCTTTTAGGGGAATGCTGGGTCAGGGTATTGCCGCTTCACATCCTTAAAGTACTATTTGGCTTTTAAAATTTTATATATATTATATATGATTAGATATATAATATATACCCTAAAATTAAAATTTAAAAATCACATGTAAAACTTTGTAGGAAAAGATTATCATGATTATTTTGTAAAATAATGCATGTACAGCACATTAACAATATAGTAAATATACAGATTTTTACTCACTTCCTAGTAAAACATTATTAATGTTGTAGATGATATAAAGAAATATGAAACATAATCCTTATTCAAAAATAATTTTTAATAACAGCCATGAAAGCTATAATTTAAGTGGTAATAAATGCACCTCAAGCATTGTTCCAAGTACTTTACTTATATTATCTCACTTAATTCTATGAGACAAATACTATTATTATCTCTGCTTTATAGATGAAAAAAAAAAAAAGGCTCAGTGAAATGAAGTCACTTATCCAGATCATGGAACTCATAAGAGATGGAGCCAAGATTCAAATCCAAGCAAAAGGCTTGAGAGTCAGTGCTGTTATCCATTCTGAAAAATTGCTTTTTAATCTAGATAAGAACAGGAAGAGCTAAACAATCTTATAAGATTTTAAAAAGTTCAACATAATGCTAGAAGAGAATTCACAAATGAATTGAAGCATATTTTAGAGAAAATGAGCATATTACTGAGAAAGCTCAGAAGAGGGTGAAAACCCTTCAGGTTGATGGTCAAGGAAGAATTTACAATAGTTCCCCTTATCCGCTTGGGGAATGTATTTTAAGATTCCCGGTGGATGCTTGAAACTGCAGATAATACCAAACTCTACATATTCTATGTTTTTTCCTATACATGCATACTTCTGATAAAGTTTAATTTATAGATTAAGCATAGTAAGAGATTAACAAAAATAGCTAATACTAAAACACAACAATCATAACAATAACCTGTAAAAAAAGTTATATAAATGTGGTCTCTCTATCTCTCTCTCTCTCCCTCTCTCAAAATCTCTTGTACTGTACTCACCCTTCTTCTTGTGATGATGTGAGATGATACAGTGTCTTTGTGATGAGATGAAGTGAAGCGAATGACATAGGCATTGTAATGTAACATTAGGCTATTATAATGATTACTTGAACACAAGCACTGTGATAACTCAACAATGGATCTGATATCTGGGACGGCTACTAAATGACTAATAAGCAAGTAGCACATACAGTGCAGATACACTGGACAAAGGGATGGTTCACATCCTGGGCAGAACTGAGCAGGATGGCGTGAGATTTCATCACGCTACTCAGAATAACAGGCAATTTAAAACATATGAATTGTTTCTTTCTAAAATTTTTCATGTGATATTTTTGGACCTTGGTTGACCTCAGGTAACTGAAAGTGTGGAAAATGAAACCATAGATAAAGGGGAAAGGAGTGAACTTCAACCAAACTTGATTCACTCGGGATGTGGAAGAGGTAAACAATATGCCAGAGGTCAGCACAGGCATAGCAAATTTTGTTCATCTATAAATGAGACCAGTGGGAACAAGGCAGGAAAGCTCTAATGTTAAATTATAAAGCTTAAGAAGACTGGACTTTTTCCTTGGAAACAGGAAGTAATTGTGAATTTAATCTGGATGTTGTACGCATAATTGACAGGAGAAGAAGAGGTGGGAAGAATAGGAAAGGGGTTAAATTAACATTCGATGCTTATATATTAGTACTATAGAAACATAGTTAACAGATTAGCATATACTGCATTATTAAATTTCCTTACTTATGCTAATCTTTTTATATTTCTTTTCATTGATAATTGCCTCATTCTGCTGTTTGCTCGGTTTCCCTATGTACCTTTCGCTAACTTCGCACAGAATCATAGTATTCCTTAAAATATGACCAGACATTAAACTGTGAGTTCCATATATTTCTTCTTTTTCTTGGAGTATGGACCGTTTTTAGTCCTTCATTACCTTCTACCAATCTGTACTTCTGTCTTCTAGGGTCTTTCCTTTACCATGGTTCTGTGAATTTATCTTGGCCTTTTTTGTTATTATTATTATTATTGGATTTCCTGCTTCCTGCACCCTTGTCTTCCTTTTTCTTGTGTTTCCCCTGTTTTGTTACTTTATGTTCTCTAATAGCTTCCTGTGGAGTGGGAGGAAGCAAGGGGAGTCTGGGAGGTAATTTTCTTTTTTTTTTTTTCCTTGAAAAATCTTTGTCTTTTCCACAAACTTAATTGAAAATTTATCTAGATTTTTAAATATAAGTTGAAATTCTTTCCCTCAGAATTGTGAAGGAATTTATGTATTTTCATCTATTTTCAGGATTACTAACTTCCAGAATCTGATTGTCATTCTGACTGTAAAAGTGAAAATTCTCCCATTACTAGGAAGTGGAATCTCCAGGTGCCGGCCCCAGGAGAAACAGTAAATCAGTCACAGGAAGGTGATATTTCCAGGCGCCAGCCTCAAGGAGAAACACAACATTCCAAAGTACAGATAATGCAGCTGTCTGCTAGCCCCGTTTGATCTGAGAGTCCCCTGAATACATTTATCTTTGTGCAAGACTTTAACTGCGAACTTCTGCTTTTTGTAATCTGCTTGCTTGCTTATTCAACGACATAGTTAAAGGCTTTATAAGCTGCCTCCTCTGAAGGGTGGGGGCTGATCTCCTCTAACCCGGCGTTGTAGAGAGTCAGGCCGGCTAATAAAGGCTCTTAATTCTCTTTGATTCGGCTCTGTGGGTCCCTGTTCTTACTGGCACCATAACATGACTCCAAATTCTTTGCTTAATCCAATTTTATTCTCTAGAAGGGTACAGTTTCTTCTCTTTAATCTTGGAACTTGGAAATCACATTTTATTAAAATGTAATTTATAATAGTCTCTTTTTATTCACTGTGATGGAAAAGTCAATCTAGAAATTTATGTCCTTCAGTTTTGAGAATTCTTCTCATATTATTCTTTTGATAATTTTTTTTCTGTATCATCTTTCTTGATCTCATATTAGACTGTTAGTCCTTGAATTCCTATTAGTTGTCTAAACTTTCTATTATTATTATTATTTTTTTGCTATTTTCATCTCTTTATCTTTTGTTCTATTTCTTCAACTTGATTACCTAATCCTTCATTGAACTTTTCTTGCTGCTGAACTTTTCGATTACTACTGTAATGGGTCATGAGAACTTATGTATTTAAGACGGTGATGTAAGACCTAACATGGCGGAATGGAAAATTTTAAATTCCCCCAGCAAGGTAGACTGCAATCCCCTCCAACCAAGGGCCAGAATTCTCCGCCCAGACATCCTGTTTGCTTGCTTAAAAGGTCAGGCCATAATCAGGCCATATGGTTAGCCAATAAGAAACTGCAACCTGTCCCGCGCGTGAAGGTCAGCCCACCATAAACCTAATATAAGGAACCCCATGCTAAGGATCCGGCTCTTGTTCTCGCTGCTGCGTCAGTGGAGGCTTGATCCCGGATTTGAATTCGTAATAAAATTTTCTTTTTGATTCTAATTCGGCTCTGAGGTCATCTTGTCCAGGTGCGCTCCATAACACTACCAGCTCTTATTCATTTTCCAAATTCTCTAATTTTATTTTACCAACACCTTTTTCTCATTTCATAGGTAAAATATCTTTCTTTACATCTGATTATATTAATTACACAGGTTTTACTTTGTTTTGCTGGTGGAATATTTTCTCCTGAGTGTGTCTGAGGGAGTTTTTTTTGTCTCCATTTGTTTGTTAGTTTTGGCCTGTTTTTCATGTTGAAGGCTTTCCATAACTTTCCTTTAATATTTAAGAGTAAGTCTCCAAAAAGCTGGTCACATCTCTGTGTGTGTGTGTGTGTGTGGTCCACGATGGTTTTCTGGTTGGCTGGACTATAAGGGTGTTGGGTGAAATAGTCCCATATGTTGTTGTCTGGCCAAGAGTCTCACTATTCAATATTTATCTTTCCTGCCCCTCTTCTTTCACTTTTTGGTATCCTAGAGTCAAGAATTACTCTGGCTTGACTTATCCATTTAATAACTTTTGCCTCCTTCCAGGGTAGTCACCTGGACGTTCTGGTTATGAGGAGGGTCCTTGGGCCCTATCTATTTTATGTAGATTTTCAACCTATCCCTCTATTTTTAGTCCATACTCTCATCTCCCCCCATCTTCAGAGGTTTTTGATGCCTCCAACTTCTCAGTTTTTCTGAAATTCTTTAGCATAAACAGACTGGCTTCTATCTCTGCGGGCAGTTAGGTTTTAGCTTTCTATTTCTGCTAAATCAGTAACAATTCAAAGCCCTGTCTCCTTCTTGCCCTGTGTCATTTTCTTGTGTTTTATACTTTTTCAAAGATGTCTTTACTGTCACTTTACGGGCATTTTGGGAAAGAATAGAAATAAACATGAATATTCATTTTAATCATTCTAACCAGAAATCGCTGTATGTACATACATATATATACTTGTTATATATATAATATACTTATTAAGCATGTGTATATACAGTGACTTCAATAAATATATATACATATAGTGACTTTTTATAAGTATATATATATATATATATATATATATATATATATATATATATATATATAATCACTGCTTAACTATTTCCCATGATGCTATTATCACCAAAATAACAATATTTTTTTAGCATCTGGTTAGGAAATTAAAAAGAAAAACTGGATATGTCATTGAAAAATAGTGTACAGAGGCATAAATTGAAAATCTTCTTTGTTCCTGGGATAGGAACATCCAACAAAAAAGGCAAACTGTGAATTAGTTCTTTCTTTTAAAATGGCATAGAGAGCAAACTTTTCTCATGCAAAATATTACTAAAAATCAACAAAGTGCATCATACTTGACCCCTGAAAAGCCAGTTAGCCTGTGAGTTATAAAATAAAATCTTCAGGTTCTACTCCCATTTTTCAATAAAATCACAACAAAATACCATTTCAAATCGAGGGTCTAATGGAGGCAGCAATGCTTCAGAGAGTAGACAGAACCATTATTTATTAATTAACAACTGTTTCTCATGAAACCTAAGAACTAGGGTTATTGGCTGTTTCATACCAGTACTTCCTGTGGATAAAGTAGCGGGGCACATTGACTCATGGCGAGCTGTCCTTCCTTCTCTAAAGCAGCCAATCTAGAAGGGCTGTCAAGGATCACAGGTGCTCAGTCTCATACACAGAGCACTATTGGTTTTCTTTCTAGCCAAAGTGCTTTTTGATAAAAAAAAAAGTGTTCACTACTTCAAGTATATGACAAGTCTGAGTTTCCAGTAGGGCCTCCTAAATTAAGAAATATTTCTGTGATGAGATCAACACAACTTAAGGGACAAATCATTTTCTTTGGGTAATGTCAGTAGTTTTAATCTAGTAGCTGAAATGACATAGCTATCTGTTCCTCATGGGCTAAGACCAAGATTTCTAAAAGAAATGTAAGCAATTCTAGCATGGATGATGCAAAATGAAGTCAATTTAGGGTTTGTCTTTATTTCTTTATTCCAAACCAAATCCAACCAACCATTTCCAAAGCACATGATTTCCTCAAAGTCCCACTAATTATGGGTCAGCAGCTTTAGTTTGGCAATGACTACAGTGAAGAAAATCCAGATATTGGTAGTGTTTTCAAGGGAAGCCTTTTCTGCTGTGAAGGACCCAAAATGTCCAGTTATTTCCGTGATGAGCAGATATAATGGGCAGTTTGCAAACTGGCGGCCTGCATGCTGGACACAGAACTCTATTTACCTTCTTTGTCAAGGCTCCAGGCCTCCCCTTGGGCTCTGAATTTTTACTCTGTGCTCTAGGACATTCTCCCAGCAATTGTCTCCTCTCTCTCCTGCATCATCAGTTTTCTCTCTCAGTTGGATCTTTCCTGCAAACATACATACATACTGTTATTCCTCTGATCTTCAAAAAAATTAAAGTCCTCTCTTGACCTACTTCTCCCTTCAGTCACAGCCCCATTTTTCACTTCCTTTAGAATTCATCAAAAGATTTGTATATGCTTTCTAGATCTAATTTTTCTCCTAGTTCTTGAACCTATTTTAATAAGGCTTTTGCCACACAACCTGCCCTCAGATTACTCTACTAAAAATCACGCTACTAAAACTGCTCTTCTTCAGGTCATTAATGATCCTCACATTGCTAAGTGGTCATTTCTTTGGACTGACAACAGTTTATGTCCCAGTTGACCACTTCCTTCCTCTTAAAACACTTTCTTCTCTTGGATGCCACTTTATTCTGGTTTTTCTATTTTATTGGCTGTGTCTTCTCAGTTGTCTTTGCTGGCTCTTCCTCATCTGCTCAAATTCTAAATATAGTGCTTTAGTGCTCAGTCTTTTGACCCATTCTCTTCTCTATTGATTCCTATCCCTCTGATAACATCTAGTCTAAATGGTATGATTTCCCAAATTATATGTCTAGTCCGGATCACTCCCCTGAATTCTAAATGTATATACCCAATTGTCTAATTGGCAACTCCACTTGGAGATTTAATAGGCATTTTAAACTTAACAGATAAAAAACTGAACTTCTATTTTTCATCCTACACTCAAAGTCACAGTTTTCCCATCTCAGTTAATGAAAACTCATCTTCCAGGTCAGGTCAAAACTCCTGGGAGTTTTATTTAAAGCCTCACTTTCTCCCCAACCCTGTGTAGAATCTATCCCCAAATTCTGTTGTCTCTGCCTCCAAAATATATCCCAAACCTGACTCTGTCTCCCTACCTTCACCCCTACCAGTCTTGTCTAAGTAGCTCTCATTTTTAGCTTGGGTTATTGCAGTAGCTTTCTCTTAGATCTCCTGCTTCATGCTCTTACTCTGTAGAAGTATGCTCTCAACACTCTTCAGCTCAAGCACACTTTGGCTTCCTGTCTCACCGAGGAAATAGCCCAGACCCTCACCACAGCCACAAGACCCTGTAAGATACTATTCTTTTCTACTTCTCTGACCTCATATTTCCAGACTCTCCCGCTAGGTCTCACTACTTCAGTGGGTTTGAAGCAGTGGTCAATGTCCCACCTCAGAGACTTTTGCTGTTCTCTCTTTCCGTGAATGTGAAAATAGATATCTGAGTGGCTTGCTCCTTCACTTCCCTAAGGCATTTATCATTTTCAGTAAGGCCTTTTTTTGCTGCTCTATTTAATATTGCAACCTACTCCATTATCTATCCCACACTTCTGCTTTACGTTTCCTTGGGGGTCACCTCTTCACCTAACTTACAATACATTTTACTCATTTATTTTCTTTACTGCATGAGTCCCCACACTTGAATGTAGACTTCTTCTAGGGAAGGAACTTCTCTGCCTTCTTTGTTCACTACAAAATCTCCAGATCCTAGAATAGTGCCTGGTACATAGTATGTACTCAAAACATATTTGTTGAATAAATGGATTTGTGCACAAGATTTTAAAATCTGAAAAAATTTCCATAAAACACCAAAAGATTAGGCAACACTAAGAC